>PVIJ01000765.1:123029-249371 GCA_004024925.1 Scalopus aquaticus
CCCTCTCTCTCTCTCTCTCACACACACACACACACACACACACACACACACACACACACACCCCTAATCTCCCCAGCCTGTGTCTGGAAAGCCCCACCAATGTTATCAGTCTGCCCTGTGCCTGAACCCTGACGAGGGCAGCTCAGGATTTATCCCAGGGTTGGGTAGATCCAAGGGTGAGTCCAGGCCCTTCCACCTCTGAGCTGGCTGACCCAGCAGGAGTCACATCACCTTTCCAGGCTTCCGTGTCCTCAGTTGTGGCATAATCATAATAATATACCTGCCACAATAGGGGAGGTGCTAATGAACACCTCTACTAATTAATGTCAGTTTGATGTTGAGCTGCCACTTAATACATGCAGCTTGTTACTGTGACCTCAGTCTGTTCTAACAGTCTGACTGACCCCCTCTGATTCTGCTTCCACCACTCTCCCTGGTTCACTCTGTTCCAGCCTCTTTGTCTTTCTCACTGTTTCTTGAACAAGAGTGTTCCAGGCACAGTCCAATCTCAGGACCCTCGTACCAACTATTGTCCACTTGGCTCAATCCATCACTTCCATCAGCACTTTGTTCAAGTGTCACATTCTCAGGGTAGCCTTTAGTAGGTGACCACCCTGCTAGACACAATTAGACAAGCCTCCTGGGAATTGGTCTCAAGGGGTAAGGGGACCACATGTCCCCTCCTAGGACTGAGATGAGCCAAAAGAGACTCCCCTGTGCAGGGGAGAGACTGAGTTCCAGATGGGATGGGGCACGTTTTCTGGTCTGGAGGAGGGAGAAAGGGGTTTGGTGCAAATGTGGGGTAATTACACTTGTCAGCGTCCCTGGGGCTTACTTGTGCGTCTTCCTTCAAAATCCATCAGTGGCTCCCTTAGTATAAGGTGAGGCTCCCCATAGCTCTGCTTCCTCTCCATCCTCACCTTGACTTTTCCCCACCTCACGGGTCAGACCATCCCCCCATTTGTGCCTAGTTTACACTGTTCCCTCTGCCTGGGAGGCCCCTGTGTCCAACCCCTCATGGGAAATCCTGACCCAAAATCTTCTACCCCCAACCTGTCGAAGAAATGGCTGCCTCTCCTCTGGACCCACTGGGGCTCAGGCTGCTGACTCCCTCGGGAGGTCAGATCCTCTTCCCCTCTTCTTCCATCCGAGGATCCCCGGGCTGCCGGAGGGAGGGACCTGTCAATTCATCTAGTCCCCTCCCTTGAGTACATGAACTAGAAGAAAGTGTACATGCAACACTGTGTACATGTATCTGCATTGTGGCTGAGAGTGAACTCGCGTGCCTGTGTGTATGAATGTGTGCATGTCTGGGCAAGGCTGTCGTGTGCACCTGGCTGTGTCTCTGAGTGCTTTTGTGTGGTTGCATGGGTCCGTTGTGTGTGTGTTGCATGTGGATGCATGCTTGTGCGAGGCTTTGTATGTCTGTGCCTGTGTATCACAATTTGAGTTCCTCCACTAGCTAACCCTGTAAAGGATTTAGGGGAGTTCATTTACTTGGGAGGTGACTCTAGGAAACAGCAGTAGGGAGTGGGAAAGCGTGACAGAGCACACAGTTAAACTGGATCCACAATAGAGAACACACCTGGGAATCATCCCACCTGAGGATGAGGGAATTAAGGGCTTTTTTTTTTTAAAGATTTATTTATTTATACATACAAGCTGGGGTACAGGCCAGAGGCGTGGAGGCTGCAAGAGGGTTCACCAGAGACAGAGTGGGGAGCAGAACAGGCAGATCAGAAATACACTGCTGAGGGGAGCAGCGGGCGAGGCAGGAGAGGTCTGCCACACCATGTGGGATTCTCCCCGGCTGGGCCTCGAACTCACATGCATCGCGAGATGCCGACAGCTACACAGCACAGCGCTCAACCACTGCGCCACCAGGGAGGCCTGGAATTAAGGGCTTTAACACCCATAACACCCATGGTTGAGGCCTGATAGTTAAGCCTGTTCTACATCAGGGCCAGGGCTTCTGGGGCAAAGAAAGCCTTGGCACAGGGTCTCTGGTACTGGCAGTTGGGAGTCAGGCTGTGTGGACAGATAGTGAAGTGGGGGGAGCCGGGTAAGCACCAACGAGCGGCTACACTGTGTCCGTGTTTATATGTTTGTGCCGGTTCCCTGTTATGCCACGCGGACCAGGGACTCCAGTGACCGCCTCTTGTGCAAACCTCTGCAGGTCAGGAATGGGTCAGTACATCAAACAATCAGGCTAACTCCAGATTTGCCAAATCATTGCAAATCTGTGCCAAATTTGGACAAACAGATCAACGCCCACTCTACACAGTGGCTTTGGGCCAAGGTGGAGGCCCAGGGCCCAAGCGGGATGAGGGCGGGGAGAGAGGGAAGGTCCTCCTGTGGAGAAGTCCCCAGGGCTAGAATCCTTGATGGCAGCTGGGGAGGTCTCAGTGGCCACCCAGGAAACTCAGCCGTGTCCTGTACTCCATGAGGGGTGTCAGCCAGGGATGTGGACAGCACTCTCCTGTAGAGGAACCGCTGTGTGGCCAGGGCTGGTGACAAGCTGCTGGGGCCAGAGCCGAAGTCTGAGCCCTCAGAAGAGGTTTTCAGCTGGGCAGGTTGTGCAAAGCCCTAAGTGTGACAGGTGACTAGCTGGGGACAAAGAGGGTGTGCCTGGTGACACTGGCCAGGGACCAATTCCTGTGGGGGAGGGGTGGTGGCTAGCAAGGCTTAGAAATTCAGGAGCTGTGGGACGGAACTGGGGACGGGAGACCATAGGAATGAGGAAGAAGAAAACACGGGCCTCTGATGGCCACTGGGTGAGGGTCTGGGAGGAGCTATGGAGAAAGGGTGGGGATAAATTGGCAAGGGCGAGTCAAGGAGAGGAATGGGATAATGGGGAGAAGCTGGGGTGAGGGGTCCCATTTTGCATCCTCCTTGGGGAAGGGGTCCCAGCTACTCAGGCCTGGCCGGCCTGGGAGGCCCAAGCTTCTACCCTGCGGGGATAGAAGTCGTGGGGTCGCTCAGACTCTGCTCATTTCGTACAGGAAGAGCGTGAGGGCTCAGACGAGCTGTCCTCTAAAAGAGAGCAAGTGTGGGAGTCCCAGCAGGGATAGCTGAAGAAGTCACTGCAGACAGGGGAGAAGTCTAGGAGCAGAGGCCGGGCCCTGCAGACCTGGGGAGCAGCAGGAGCGAGAGGGTCTGGCCACAGGGAAACGGTGATTGCACAGAGATAGGCCAGGAGCATCCACAGGTGCCAGATTGTGCCAGAATTCCCACATGGACAGTTGGGAGTAGCTTCAAGGGTTGAGGCCACTGTTGGGGGCGGAGGGGGGCCTGGGGGGATACAGGGGTTGGTGGTGAGGTATGTCCATGAAGTCTGCTGAGGAATGGGAGGGGGGTAGTAAGTCTGGAGTGTGGAGAAACCAGGACCCAAAGGAGTCTTTGGAGCTAGCAAAGAAGACGGGAGACCCCCAGCGAGGAGGGGATGTGGTCTCTCCTGAGTCCTGCGGTGGATCAGGGGCTAGAGCCACGGAGGAGGAGACAGCTTTCGTAGGGGAGGGGCTAAGCACACAGACTTGAAGTTGAGCAGATCTGGGTTCCAACACCAGGTCCAACACCAACTTGATGTACAACCATGGGCAAGAGTTTAACCTCTCTGAGCCTTATTTGCCATGTAAAATAGAGATCATAACAGAAACTAGGTGTATTTGTTTCTTAGGGCTGCCATAACAAAGCACCACAAAGTGGGGGATTTAAAACAACATAAATGTGTTCTCTCACAATTCTGGAAACAAGAAGTCAGAAGTCAAGATGTTGGCAGGGCCATTCTCCTCCCAGAGCCTCTAAAAGTAGACCCTTTGTTGGTTCTTCCAGCTTCTAGTAGCCCCGGAAGTTCCTTGGCTTGTGGCAGCATAACTCCCATCTGTCTCTTTCATATGCTGCCTTCTCTATGTGCTCTGTGTGCAAATTTCCTCCTTCTTCTAAAGACACTAGTCATGGGTTTAGGGCCTACCCTCATTCAGTATGAGACTTTATTTCCAAATAAGGTCACATTCACAGACACAGATGTTAAGAGTTCGACATATTTTGGGGGAGGCATCAGGCTGCTACAAGGACTAAACCACAGGCCTAGCACATAGTAAGCTCTCGATAAATGGTACTTTAAACAGAAGGGCAGCCCAGAGGAGGTGGAGAAGCTCAGAGCGGCAGACTTCTGCACCTACCCACACCCACAAGCACACGTGCATGTGCCAGGTAAGTATGAAGGCACAGGAGGCAAAACAGAGTTATCCCTGAACCTGCAAGCTGCCTGCCAGGCAGAGCCATTCAGAGCAAAGCTCAAACCTGATGTCAGCTCTCCAGGCACGAATGCCCCCGAAGTCAAAGTCTTGATTGACAGAAAATTCCTTGAAAATTCTGAACAAGGCCACCCCTGACATCATGTGAAAATTCGCAGATAGTGCCTACTTCCAAGGCTACTCAAACCCACAACATCGGCCTGATGGGGGGAGGGCTGTAGGGTTACATCCAGCACAGCCACTTGAGTCGGGGTGGGGGGACAGAATCAGACAGACCGCAGGGATTCCCGGGGAGATTCTGGGTGGCCACCACCCTTCACTTCATAGAGAGGTAGGTGGGCAGCGGGGGGGTTGGGGGGCTGTCTGTCACTGCCCATGCACTGCCCATAACTCCCATACATCTAGAAATCAAATAAGCCTCTGCTAACCCTGCTTTCTCCTCCTGTCCACTGAGGTCCCCCCAAGCCAGGTCAAGCCAGTGGAGGGAGGTGGGGAGAATAAGCCTGACCCTAGTTCCAAACAGAGTTCATCAGGGCCACTGTGGGTAGCTGGGTGCACGGAGTTCTTCGCACTGTCATGACCTTTGGGGAGATGTGTCAGGAACACCAAGTGCTCCACGGTCGGGCCCTGATTAGGTCACCGAACCAGCGACAGAGCCTGGCTGACCTCAGGGCCACTCCCCTGCCCCAGCCTGGCACCACTCATTGTTTTCTTTCCTTTCCAGGGTACCAAGCCTAGGAGTAGACCAGAGAGCCCCCCATTCATATCCTCCTGGGGGAGGGCTCCCTGCTGCTCAGGCCTGGCTGGCCTGGAAGCCCGCTTCTGCCCTGCTGGAGCTGCTGGTCTCTTCTAGCCTCCATGCATTTAACTCCACCTTCAACCCTCACCCCCACATGCACTCCCCTCCCTGCACCAAGCCCTGTGGGGAGAAGGGGTGGAGGGCTAGAGACAACCCTACAAACGAGATGGCGCGGCCCTGGCCTTGTGAGCTGACACGCATGGGATGCCGTGGTGGTCACGGCGAGTCTCAGGAGACTAGAGGCACAAGGGTGGGGACGGTGGGGTCACCTCTACTAGATCTCAGGAATGAACATTACAGGGCAGGAGGGGCACCTCCAGCAGAGGCTGATGGTGGGGATTTTTCTGGGCCAGTTTGAGAGACAAAAATGAATGTGGGCAGCAGGCGGTGGCATTGAGCAGGTGGGCGGCCTTGCGGACTCTTGCGAGGACTTGCCTTCTGCCGAACAAAAGAGAGTCATCAGAGGACTTTAAGCAGAGGAATTTCATGCTTTAAAATATCCCTCTGGCTGCCGTGAGATAAGAGCAGTGATTACAAATGTGGCCATTTGAACGTGTAAAAATGCAGATTCTCTGGTGCCCTGCTGAATCTGGAACCCTCCATGGCCAGTGTGGGAGCCCTCCATGATGGCCGGGGCCCCTCAAGAGCTCTGACAACACCCCCCCAAGAGTCTGAGAAGAAAACTATAAGTGAGAAATGAGACCCACGCTCTCAGCCCTCCCCACTCCCCAAAACACTCACAGATCCTGTTAAAGGCCCTGCCAAAAACCACAAAGGAGAAATCGGTTAGCCTTTGCTCTGCCCGGCTGAATTATATAACACGCTTTCTCAATGTACTTGGCCACAGAACAGTTTTTTTAGAGAACACATACGAAACAGCCCACACGCTGGCAGAGGGCACTTAAGGTACACCATGGATTTGCTTTTGGACTCTCACACTGTACCTGCCACACAGTGACTACTCGACAGCTACACTTTGCAAAGCGCTTGCATCTCCCCGTGGTACCCTTGCCTGAACTGGGGCCACCTACAAGCCACTCCCACCAACCTTTCCTAAACTCTGGGGGAACCTGGCTGCAGCTCCTCCCTCCAGAAGCCTACCTGCCCTGGGATCCCAGAGATCAGGCAGGTTTGAGAACAAGATGGGGAACAGAGAAGAGCTGTTGCCTTGGCTTCCCAGCATCAATGACTGTGCCTGGTGCTGAGTGCCCACCCTGCCTGAACCTGTGGCAGAGTTACAAGGCAGCTTTTCTAGAATGTTCCTTTTGCCGGTATTGCTTGTGGAAAGCCTTGGTGGGCCCCAGAGACCGGTCCCATCATCACCCTGTCTCCAAGTTCCATGGCCTCTCGTGTGACTCCTGCACACAGACAGGCATGAGGCCTGCCCTCAGAGACCTCAAGGGTAACAGGGTTCCTTTGCACCCAAGGAAGCCTTGCTGGGGCTCATAGCAAGAGGCATCTAGTCATACAGTTCTAATAGAGACTCAGAAGCCACAAGGCCCATTGCTCCAGGAAATGCCACAGGGCCACAGGAATGCAGCCATCCCCATTGCAAATACGAGAAGAAATTTGGAGCTGCCTAATCCACAGCCCTATTAATCAAGCAGAGAAACTGAAGTCCAAAAAGAAGGGCCTGTTATACAATTACACAGTCTGACTGTAACACTCCAGGAAACTCCCAGGGTCCACACTGGTCAGTGGGTAGTTTTCAGAGGTGACAGGGTCATCAGGCACTCCTGAACAAGATGGTCACAGAGGAGGCAGGCTGAGGAAGGGACAGTGAGGGCTCAAGATAGCCCTGACCTCATCAGGGATGCCGGCGGGGAGCGGGGGAGCTGTGACACCACGTCTTAGGGAGCCCTGCGAAGGCAGGGTGGCAGTAGGGTGAGGGGTGAAGTAGCACGTACCATCCTGTGACCCCACATTGCTCAGCCCACAAGTGTGTGACACCATGTATGACAACGTCACAGCCATGGCGCTCTGTGATTGTCCTGATGGGTCTGCTGTAACAGCGCGACTCTGCAGCTACCCGTGGCAGTTAGTATGTGTCCCTGTGACCAGAGCACCTGGGCATGTCACTGTACATGAGAGGGTGTCAGCAGCCTGGGCCCCTTGGGCCTGGGACCGAGCACAAACATGAGAGAGGTCCATTGTGGACCCCTAGAGCCAGCGGGTTGCCTGACAGAAACTTGGCCCTATTAACTCCCAAACCTGAATTGTCACTTCAAAGCTGCCAGTAGTTTTCTGTGTGCTAAGACTGAGTCAGCTGCAGGGAAATTATTTCTAAGTGTAGTTACCCCCAATAACTACTATTGCATAGACACGATCCTCTTCTGACACGCTGGCCACGGAAGGGAGCAGAGGAGAAACAAGGGGGGTGGGGTGAGGTGGGGAAGACTTGCCACCTGCCCTGTTCTCCATCCACGGCCTTCACCCCAGCTCAGCTCCACGGAGTGCCACTTGGCTCCTGATCACACCCACAGTCCACAGACCAGGCCCAGGATGGGAGATGGCTTGCCCAAGGGCGAAAGCAGAGGGAGGCGTGAGTCACAGGGAGGAGGATGGCAGCGCGGCTTGGGAGGGTGGGAGGGCCGAGTTTATATGTGGCTGCTTGGGGCATAGACACCGACCGCTCTCCCCAGAGCAGCTCCGCAGATGCCCAAGCAACCAGGGCCTGGTAAAGACCTGATTAGCTTCCCCAACCTGTCACTGGGCTGTTTGCTGAGCGGCCATCTCCTTCCAGCTTTCCACACTTGCCACTTTGCTGACACAATCTGCCCACAAACCGCCCCATCTCTGGAACCTGTGCACCCGCCTACATACATGCATTCGCACGCAGTGCTAGCTAGTCCTCATGGGCCTACCACTCCGTTCAGTCATGCATGCATCTATGCATTTGTTCGTTTATTCAACAAATGCTCATGGAGCACCTCTGGGGAGCCCCTAGCATTACCGATGCCCTCCAGCCACCCCCACCCCCCAGGTCAGAGCAATAAAGGAGAAAATCTAATGGACCTTGATGTAGGTGGCAGAAAAAAGGAACCAACAGGCTGGGCAGGATGATGGCCGTTGGCTAGAGGGAAGCTCTGAGCTGGTGTCACAACCAGGCCACTGCATCAAGGCAGATGGGCCGTGGAGATTGGGTAAATGTCACGGCTGCTCCGGCCCCACCCAGGCCCCCTGCTGGGTCTGGCATAGACACCCTTCCTGAAGCCCATGGTCTGTCTCAGCTGGGGTTTTGCCCCAGAGACTTCAGAGCTGCCCCCAATCCAAAACCCCACATGATAGGTAGCTCACTCGGCTGGCTCTCGGCGCTCCTGCTGTTGGACCCAGACTGCTTTGCTGCCCCTCTGGCGCTCTTCCCACCGGTGCTCCAGCCTCTGTGAGCACCAAGGACTAGGGGGTGGTGGGAAGCTTTGAGGCCTTCCAGTTACTCTGTACTTTCTCCTGCCTCCAAAGGCGAAGAGAGCCTGGGCCCCATCTTCCAAGTGCTGCCCACTACCCCCAAATTTTCACCCATGCCTCCTTGCTCATATTTATTCATAATGTCAATCAATAGTAGTATAATGAGGCCTATCCAACCCCTACTGCATGCTGGGCATGATGGGTGATATTTCCAATTTCCCATTAATTATAAAGCAAAATGACCAGGCAGCTAAGAATATGGCACCTGACTTCCCTTCTCTGGCCTGCTCCAGCCACTGTCCTCATCAGGCTGACTCCTCACCCTTCAGGACTCACCTTGAATGTCTCTTACTCAGAGGCCTCTCTAGCCCCCCAAAAAGCAGTTCCTGTTCTTGTCACTCAGACCAGCCAGTGCAGGGTCTCCAACGTGATCATGTGCTTGGATGGACTTGTCTTTACTGTCCATCTATCTCTCCCACTCAGCTGTTCACACCACAAGAACTGGACTACATCTGCCTTGTTCACAGCTGCCATCCAGAACCTAGTTCAATGCCTGGTGAACAAGTCCCAGCAGTTGCTGAGTGAACAAACCTAATTATCTATCTTCTCAAAGTCACCTCACTCCATCAAAGATCTGGGGCTATTTTTAAGGACACAGGCAATTCAATATGAGAGACAAGACATAAAGTAGAAACAAAGATTTTTGACCTTCAGTTTGACCTTGTGGGTATTAGAATTATTATATTTAATTTCTAAATATCCCACAGAAGAGCCTCCCTGGTGGGGTAAAGGGTTAAGCACAGCACTATGAAGCTATCCAGAGCCACTGCAGCATGAGTTCAATACCCAGCCAGGGAGCTTCCCACAAGGCACAGCAGACCTCTCCTGCCTCGCCCGCTGCTCCCCTCAGCAGTGTGTTTCTGATCTGCCTGTTCTGCTCCCCACTCTGTCTCTGGTGAATCCTCTCACCACCCCCCACCACACCTCTGGCCTACACCCCAGCATGTATGCATACATAAATAATAAATAAATCATTAAGAAATATCCCACAGAAGTCCTTACCCTATTGAGGAGGCATGTTCCAGACTTCAGCCCTCAGGTTGGTGAATGATGCCATGTCACAAGTCATGGTCTTGCACCAGAACCTGCTCATTCCGTGCCAGCTGACTCCAACCTTGCCTCTGGTCTCACCTCCTCCAGCAGGTCTTGAGAGTTTCAATTAAGGCGAAAGGGAATCCTTGTAGACACCAATGATCCCTCGGGCACCTTGGCCCAAGGATCTCGGCCAGGAATGTTGAGAGAGGCAGAAATCAGGCCTGACTGGAAACCTGGTTGCAGCTCTGAAACTCTGAACAACTCACTTTTTCAAGCCTCAGATCTTTCATCTGAAATCAATAACCACCACTAAGTGCCTGCTGTCCCCAGGTGTTGGGCCTGCCCCAAGGCAGAGGATGAGTCCTCATATCAGCTTTGTGCATCAGTCAGAGTTTCCAGAGAACCTTGGTGTTTGCCTAAGTCACACAGAGTTGTTTTTTGGTTTTTTTTTTATACATACAAGTTGGGGTATAGGCCAGAGGCGTGAGGCGGCGAGAGGGCTCACCAGAGACAGATTGGGGAGCAGAACAGGCAGATCAGAAATACACTGCTGAGGGGAGCAGCGGGCGAGGCAGGAGAGGTCTGCCGCGCCATGTGGGATTCTCCCCAGCCGGGCGTCGAACTCCCGTTGCCGCTGCCGACAGCTCCACAGCGCAGCGCTTAACCGCTGTGCCATGGGGGAGGCCCCCCAAGTCACACAGAGTTTTAAGGAATTGGTTCACATGATTGTAGAGGCTGGTGTAATCTGAAATTTGTAGAGCAGTCAAGGCTGAGGACTCAGGCAGCGTTTCTAGATTACAGCTGGGAGTGGAATCCCTTCTCAGTCAGGAAACCTCTGTTGTTGCTCTTTAAGGCCTTCAGGTGATTGTATGAGGCCTGCCCATGTTACCAAGCATAATATCAACTAATTATAGATGTTAATCGCATGTCTAGCAGTATCTAGCAGTGTCTAGACTCGTGTCTAGCCAATCAGTGAATACCGTCACCAGGCCAAGCTGACATACAAAATTTAACCGTCACAAAAACCACTGCTCCCTTTTGGTGTATGAGATTGAAGCTCGGAGAGGCTGTGAGCCACAGAGTACCTAGAAGATAAACAGGGACTTGAACTCAAGCAAGAGGCTGCCTCGCTGTCCGAGGGCAGGGCTACAGAGCTAGCAGCTTCATCCAGTGCCTGTGAGAATATTATAGATGGGAGAATGTACAGAAGTGCCTGAAGTCCGGCTTCTGCAAGATCAGAATTCAATAAGGGAGTGCTGTTGCAAGATGACCGTTAACACTGAAAAAGGATGGTGTGGCTGTGGGGATTGGGAGTGGAGACAGAGAGGAATCGGCTGCTGCTGCACTGGAGATGAGGTTTGAGGTAGAAAAGCTGTAATTCCCACATTTCCTCTTTGCAGGATTCTCAGAGAGAGGAGGGCAGAAGGAGTCCTCTGCCAGGCTTTGGGTCCTGGTACTTTCAACCCAGTGCAGAGCTGCTGTCCCAGGTGCAGGAGATAGAGAGTCGTGGCCACCAGCTTGGGGGGGCTGGAAGGAGCCCTACCTCCTCAGGCCCTGGATGGTTGCAGTGGTTCTTGGACTTCCTCTGAGTCCAGCTGACTTGTCTGGGCAACTCCCATCTGCCTACACAAACTGGATCCATCACCCAGAATAGAGAAGCACTTCCACTGAGACCTGAAACCCTCGAGGCAGCCCTAGTCTTATTCCCTGCTCTGTCAGCCTCCCCAGGGTGGAGCATTTCCACCAGAAGGCAGAAAGCCAGCAAGTCGTGTGCTTTCCCTGTACTGGCTGTGTGAACTCGGGCAAATCATTTAACCACCTGAGTTTCTGTCCCATATATGGAGCTAATCATTGATCTGAGGGATTGCTTCGAGGGGGGCTGACATTGTACATATAGCCACATATTGTGCCAGGGAAGACAGCGGAATACAGCTGCTATCGTCCCACACTATTCATTCAGTTCTCATCCCCCTGGCTCCTCCTCCCCACTCCTGTCCACCAGCACCACTTCTTTGAGCCTTGCTCACTCTCCCCTGCCCCTCTCCTTTGTTCCAGCCCTCCCCCCAAGCTCTGAGGTGTGTCTCCCTCCACACCGTCTCTGTCCCGCACCTTGTTCGCCAGGCCACAGCCTGTAACAGCTCTTTGCGTGGTGCTGACTGCCCACAGCCCAGGGCAGCATGGGAGTCTCCTTTCCATCAGCAAGGGCCAGAGGCAGACTCGGCCTACCCCATCCATCACCCCGTCACCTCAGAGGGCCTCCTTGGCCTGATCCCAATGCAGGGGCTGGGGCGAGGGTAATGACAAGTCTGGAGAAATCTTGTGGGCCAGTCCCTTCAGAGAACCCCTTGCAGCCATCCTTCCCCTAGCCCTCAACTCGGAACCCCTTCCAGAGACTGAGGGTGAAGAGCTCAGGTGTGGACTAGAAAGCCGGGAACTGGGTGCTGCTGCACCTTGAGCTTGTCCTTTCTCCTCCGCATCTTAGTTGTCCTGGCTTTAAAATGGATGAGGGCTGCAGACACACACACAGAGGCGGACAAGTACAGACAGGTGTCACTCACTGCTTGGTCATCACATGTCCTCGGGGTGGGGACCCACTGAAAAGAGGGCTGCTGGAGGATGGGGGAGCGGCTGTCCTGCCCAGCGGCGCCAGGGCTCCTGATTCCGTAGGAGAAGACAAACAGCTGGGTTTCAATTTAACAATCAAGAGATTGTTAAACAATCAAGTTGATTGCTAAACGTTGATAACTAATTCCTCTTTTAAAAAGTACTGTGTAAGTCAAATAGAACTTGTCTGGGTCACAGTTCATGTGTTCTAGGCTGGAGAGCTAGTTTCATGGTCTTCTGAGGCTCTCTGGAAGGGAAGGTAGTGTTGTTTTGCTTTTTGGAGGAGCAGTACCGTACCCCATGTACCCCACCACAGACCTGTTCCTGGAGCATTCACTTGATGGCTCAGCTCCACTCTAACCCCGTGCTCCCCTGCTAGTCAGAGTCTGCCCCTTGCCCTGGGGCTGGTTTCACAAACCCAGGCTCACACCAGTCTTAGGTGGGCCAAAGCCTGAAGGGGCTTCAAAGGCAGTGTCTGCACAAAACAGGTGTTGGGACCTCAGAATGTTCCCACGGCACCCAACCTTCACTTTCCATGTCCTCTGATGATTCTTGGGCCCTGACACTCTGAACTCTGGAGCTCATGTTTCTAATCCTCCAGGGTGGAGCTGAGCTGTGCTGGGAAACTTTAGCCACTCTGCAAGGCTGCCCCCCGCCACACACACTGCTATATAAACTGGCACAGATACACTAAAGGGCACTGTTGGCCCAAGTCCAAGGCCACCCTGAGCATCAGCAACTGAAGGTTTTGTCCATCTTCAAAAAAACTGGCAAGATTTCTTGCCTAACAGACAGATGTGGAAACTGAGGCCCAGAGAAAAGCAGTAAGCTTGTCCTTCGTGACTTGACCCTTGTGCAAGGGTACTGCTAAGAATAGCTCCTGGGGCCCAGAGTGGAAAAAATGAACTCTGGGGCTGGGACTAAAATTTTCCTTTTGCCTTGAGCTCTGGGTGGGAACTGTGTGCAGCAGTCCCTGATGATGATGATGCCATGGGCGGGGGGAGGAAGTGGGGGAGGCCAGGCCCCTGCGTCATCCCCAGAATGGGGTCTGACCTTGCCTGAACCCTGAACTCCAGCGGCTTGGGTTCCCCTGCCCAGGACGAAGGTCAGGGTGATAAGATAAGTTTGTTGTGAAGCTCTGAGGAGTGAGACATGATGGAATGAGGGAGGAAACAGGGAGGGAGGGAGAGGGGGAGAAGGAAGGAAGGAAAAAGAAGGAAAGAGGGGACAGGGAGGAAGAAGACTGACACAGAAAAGCTCTACCAGAATAGGGCCCACCCAGACTCATCACTGAGGTAGGAGGGGTATTCCCACATCACAGATGCAAAAACTGAGGCTAGGGACTTGGGTAATTGTCCAAGATCCCAGAGTCAGAAAAAGACATAGCCAGGATTAGAATTCACAGATTTAGTCCTTACACTTCAGTCTCAAACTGGAAACCAGTCGGGAAGCATTTCCCAAAATGTGAGCCCAAGATATTTCACCTGGTACCCACATTAGCAGGAAGGGGGCCCGCACAAAATGGTCAGAATCAAAGGGACTGCTTGCAGGAGTATGCGTTTTGGCCAGGGGCCTGATGGTGGTTCTGGAGCCCTAATACTGGGAACCTCTGTGACTCTTTCATGACCTTCGTGGTCTGACTTCCAAGCTGCACCCCGGCCTGCAATCCACTATTTGTGCTGACTCATACTGCACCCCCCATTCCCCCCCCCCCCGCCCCATCTGCAGCTAAGGACAAGCTCAAGCCTTTCCCACTCAAGGCTTCACCCTCTACTCTCCCAATTCCACAGGGACCTATTCTTCCAGCCAGCATCTTTTTTCTGGAAGACTTCCTCATGGCTGGGATCCCCCCTCCTTCAGCATCTGTTGGAGTAATAGCTTCCTCCCCCTCCATCTGGGAATGTTTACAACATTCTATTTCACTTTCTGTATGAGTCTGCTTTGTTTCCCAACCTTTCCCTCTATTAAACAGGAAACTCCCAGCAGGCTGGAGACTTGTTGGTTTAAACAATAAACCTCTGAAATCCATGACTTCACCTGACCCTCCCACCAACCACAGGTAAGCTTTACAATAAGGAAATCCAGCCTTAGAGAGGCTGTGGCCTGCCAAGGCCTAGGAAGATTCAGAGCCACAGCTGGAACCCATGTCCAGCTCTAATGACCAGTTCTTTCTGCTTCAACTTTGCCTCTGGTTGCCCAAACAGCAACCTCTGAGACAGGCAGAACAGAAATTATGATCCCCTTGCCCAGGTAAGGAAAGCAAGGCCCAGAAACAGGCCAAGCACTAAACACCATCTCCCTTGTTTCCACTTCTAACTGCACTTGGGTATTTGTCCAAGTGCTTTTCTTTTCTCTGTCCTCCTTTCTGAGTGATGAACGCTGCCCAGGGACCCTGAGCAGGAGTGGGCAGAGCTGGGTCTCCCAAGACAGAGCCTTCAGTTTGGGCCTCTAAACTGATCCCAATGCCCCTCTGGACTCAGTTGCCTCTTGCAGCAGGGGACTCCCTTGGCCTGCCTTATAGCTAGTTAGAAACAGAGAGGGAACAGGAAGTACCTGGACACACTTTGACTACAACACTTTGGACTTTGTCTCTTTTATTAACGCTCAGCTGGCCAAGGAGTAAACCTTTTCCCCAAGAGTGGAGGAGGGCAGTTCTGAGCTGGCACAAGCTCAGCCCAACCCAGCCCAAGTTAAACTGCAAAGGATGTGGAGCAAGACCAGGCTGGCGTTCCTGAGAGGGATTTGCCAAGCCCTACCCTGCAGGTGTAGTCTAGGGGAGACTCAAAGGAGGTACAGCCCAACTCTGAACTTTAGGATGGAGTCTTGAGTCACGCAACTGGTACTCAAGGTAGTCAGCAAGGGGCTTTCTTCACACTTGGTAAATGAGGTGTGTTCACCATGGAAGATCAGTAAATAATAACCAATATGTGTCAAACCCTAACTATATGTTAGGCCCTGTGCCTCCATCTGCCCACCCTCCAACATACACACCCTATTTCACCACCTACCCCTTTCTACCCCACCCTTCACCCCCGCCGGTGCTCAGAGCTATAGATTCCATCCAGCCTTTTCCTCTATATGAGTCTGATTAAGTCCCTTCATTTGAGACTGGAAAGTGTCACAGCTGGATCTCTTCCAGCTTCTGCTCCTCCTCACTCTGAAGTCACCCTGTCTAGTCCCTCGCACGTTACATCCTCTCCCTGCCTACCCCCCCACCCGCCAGGAACTCCATTTTTGGGCAGTCCAGCCCCACCTACTCCCGGGAGGCCCTCGGTCACACCCCTGAAAGCAAGCCCGAGGAGGGTAGGGGGCAGGTCCTGCTTAAAACCCTAGTTCTGAAACTCTTGTTTTCCCTCCCTTTTCTAAGTTTAAGAACTCGTTTTTAAAGCCCCAAACCCCGTGTTGGCCCTCACTTCCCCTTCGACTCTGCTCTTTAATGCCCCACAAAAGAATTCCGAAATATAGGGCAGCTAGCGGGGAAGCGGGAAGGAAGTGAGGGACGAGGTTTGTCCACCGCCTTGCCCCCATTCCTGGCTGACGATCCCGGGAAGCCGTCACCCCATCCGAACCCACCAAACACACACGGACTGGGTACCTCCCCGCCCCGCCAGCCTTTCCCACTGCCCGAGCGCCAAGCCGCGCGCCTGCGCAAAGGACATCGGAGCCCAGGGCGCATGCGCAGCTCGGTCTCGGGTTGTATATTAGGACGACGGCGGTCGCGGCCTCGGAATTCTCGCCGCCAAGGACACCGGTCTGCTTGTCCTGTGGGCCGGAGTGCTCACTGCCGTCGCTGCTGCCGCCGCCGCCGCCTCCACGAATTTCCCCGCGCAGGTGAGGGCCGGCGCTCTGGGTGCGGCGCCGGCCGGGCGAGCCCCCGCGTGCCCGGCTAGCCCGGGTCCGGTCCCCCGGCCGTTGGGACCCCATCCCCCACCATCTCTGGGTCAGCGTTCATCATCCCAGACCTTTAGCCTATTGGCCGCCTCAGGTGTCTCCTACTCGGCGCCCTCCTGACATTCCCCCTTTAACTGGCCGCTTTCGAAGTCCCTTCTCCTGTGCCCCTCCCGTTATTCTTGAGCTGTCCACCCGGAGGGAAACCTGACTTGCCAGCTCAAGGCCACCACCACCTCCGCCAGATCCAGCCCCCTCGATTTTATACTCCCTGCCTCTCCCCAATTCGCCCCAAGGGCGCTTCTCCTCGTATCCTTGCTTCTCTACACCCCTCCTTTCTTACTTGTGACCAGTTCACCTAACTGGGGGAATGACTTCGGTGAAAACCTTGTTTCAGGGACAGGCTCCGCTGGACGCGTTTTCTAGCTTGGGAGTGTGGAGACCTAGAGAAGGTCAGGTTTCCCAAGACTCCTCTCTGCCTGGATGGATGACAGTGATTTCTTCCCTAGCCTTACTTCTCCACCGGAGTGTGCGCCAAGATGTCATATCTGCACTGTGCATCTCCTTCAAGGCCTCTGACTTCCCAAACCTGTTCCTAACTTGTCCCTCTTTGTCCCACCCCCTTGGTTATTAATCATCAGTATTTACTTCATCTGGAAAAGTTGTTTTGCAAGTGCTTTTGTGTAGCACTGGGGAGTGAAGGAGAAGTTGGGGACCCAGGTAAAGAATGGTCACCAGCCCTTAGTTGAGTCCCACTTCAGTGCTGCTGTCCTTAGACATTTTATAGTGAGAATTGTTAGTAGTACAGGGTACCGTTGCTATAAACTTGAGGTGACACCTGAACTGGGTGACCTTTTAGTGGCATTTGCCTGATTATTATCAAGTGTTGCTGTCTTTCATCATCCACAGGATCAGTGCACCTCCGGGACAGACATGGAGACTGTGGTTCGCCGCTGCCCATTCTTATCCCGAGTGCCTCAGGCCTTTCTGCAGAAGGCAGGCAAATCTCTGTTGTTCTATGCCCAAAACTGCCCTAAGATGATGGATGTTGGGACCAAGCCAGCCCCTCGGGCCCTGTCCACTTCAGCGATACACTGCCAGCAGGTCAAGGAAACCCCTCCAGCCAGTGAGAGTAAGTGTCATTGGAATGAAAGTGGAGGTGGGGGCATGGGGGTGCAATGTTTGCAATCATTACTAGGCTAGAGGCAGTTCTAGTCCCAAGGTGGTAACCAAGGGGCTTACTCTGTACTTTCTGTGAATTAGTTCATGTAATTGTCCTAACCCCACAAAGTAGGAATTTTTAGTTTTGTCACATTTAAAGGTGACATAAATAGATAAAAGGTGGCCAGTGGCTTCCCACATGGCGCAGCAGATCTCTCCTGCCTTGCTTGCTATTCCCCTCAGCAGTGTACTTCTGTAGATCCGCCTGTTCTGCTCCCCACTCTGTCTCTAGTGGATCCTCTCACCACCCCCCACCTCTGGCCTACACCCCAGTTCTTGTATGCATAAATAAATAAATCTTAAAAAAAAAAACAACTTAACCACCTCAACCAGTTTTAAGTTTACAGGTTAGCAGCATTAAGTACATTCATGTTGTATAACCATTGATCTCTAGAACTCTTCATCGTTCCAAACTGAATCTCTGTGCCTGTTAAACACTGAATCCCCAGCCCCTCACATCCACTGTTCTGCTTTCTGACTCTATGAATTGGATTTCCCCAGGGATCTCACAGTGGAATCATGCTATATCCACTAAAGTAGTGATTTTATAAAACATATATATCTTTATTTTCTGTATGAATTTTCTTGTTTTGATAAAGACTGAAGAGATCAGTTGAATTTAGTTTTGATCTCGCTCTATCGGGAGAGAATAAGGCTTTTCAGATTCCACTTAATCCTGAAGAATAATTTACTTTACAGCCTGTCTTAGGTGTGTTCTCTAGACGTGGACTTATAAGAAAGGAATGTTTTTTTCTTTAAGTAGAAAGGGTTTAATCCTTTGTAGGATTTATTTTCCTCTTTACCATTGTCCAAGAGTTAGTTGTTTGTTTGTTTACTGAACAATCAAATCCTCTTTTACCATTCTTTTCCAAGTGTTAGAGGAATCATTGAGGAGAATATGGCTTGTCCACTTGACACTCCCATGCAGCCATCATATTTATTAGCTTCAGCAGAACTTTTTTTTTTAATAGTCCAAAGGTCTTGTTTTTTTTTTTCCCACATCCATCACGCATGAGTTCGCAGGATTGGGTCCCAGCGGCTCGGGCTCCTTTCCGTTGGTTCTCAAAGAATGTGCTTCTCTGGGTGGAGCAGGCTGGTGCTTCACCCAACCCAAGTACCTCTCTTTGGCTTCCTTTTTTTCCTGATCATTTTCTTTCATGTGTTTTAGGAAACCATCTCAGCTAAAAATGCTCCATAAGAATTTTCTTGGCAAGAACCTTGCCCTTGTTTGTTTACAACAATGCCAGCTGCATAGTGGGTAACATTATAGTTAACAGTTTCATCTTAACAGTTTTGTCAAGGTAACGTTTGTAGGACAGTCCTGTTTGAACAGTGCCCATCCCCTCGATGTCTACAGTATCACCTTTCTTGTAGATTTGCTTGTCTATGGCAAAAGGAACAACTCCATGTTTTCTAAAAGGCCTAGAGAACATATAGCAGGTGCCTCCCTCTTTCCCTTTGTGTTGGTCATTTTGGTGACTTACTGGGAGATGGTGCTTCTGGCTGCACGGAAGTAACTTAATCTTTATAATAAAACAAAAAGACAGAATAAGCAAACATACACAGAATAAATAAAACATTTTCCTTTACACAGGGGGAAAAGATAATATACCATCACAATGTTTGTTTTGAGTGATAGTACTTTCTTAATTTTTCTGGACTTCCTACAATGAATATGTATTACTTTATAATCAATAAAATGTACTTCATTTTTTTTTGGGGGGGGGGCTTTCCTTCCTAGAAGATTTTGATGAAAATGGTATTGAGACACCCAAGTTGTGGGAAAGGCTAGCCTGTCAGTCACTGGAGTATTCCAGAATGATGAAGAAAGACTTTTCTAGAAGGAAGGTGAACAAATTTGCTCAAGGGGAGAGGGAATTAATTGTGATTAGAAGCATAATTACTGTGTTAAGTCCATTTAGATGCATTTAGATGAGAAAGTAGATGAGGTGTGTGAATATAATATCCCTGTTTTTCCTACGCATACTGATTATTTGAACGCTATTAGACAGCAATCTAAAGACTTCAATGTTAGCCTAATGTTTTTTTTGTTAAGAAGAAAGCCACTAGTTCATATGTTAAACAACAGCAAACTTCATTGTAAAGAATCTGTTTAGAAAATATTAACAGAGAAAAAATTGTATGAACACTTTCAGTTACCTTCAGGAGTGTCCTCTCATGAGATATGCTAAGTGTACTTGAGGTAGATTTACTCCAAATAATCCAACTTAAGAACTCTGGATTGTCTGAAACTAGAAAATACTGTCTGTATTTGTAAGTATTGTAGCTTCAAAAGGTTGCTGGACTACTGGTTAACTCTTACAGGAACATAGTTTCCAGTGAGGCAGATGAGAGAATTGCCACATTAACAGGACCTAATAAAAATAAATTGTGTCTGGATTGTGGGTGAGGGTAAGTATAAAGTTTGTTTTTGAGATAATATAATAAAAGAAAGAAACCAGCGGTTTTCTTATATTCTGAGCAACCAGCTCTGATGCTTCAGTTTTTCTCTCCCCCTCAGAAGACAAAACTGCCAAAACTGAGGTTCGACAGGCTCCTGATGGATCCCAGCAGACTTCAGATAGCACACAGCTTCCATCTGGACACCCCTCCCTTGCCACGAGCCAGGGCACTGCGAGCAAATGCCCTTTTCTGGCAGCCCAGATGAACCAGAAGGGCAGCAGTGTCTTTCGCAAAGCCAGTCTAGAGCTTCAAGAGGATGTGCAGGAAATGCATGCCGTGAGGAAAGGTAAGCAGAAGAAACGCACCAAGGGCTGAAAAGGTCCTTTTGGTATTTATGGACCCTCAGGTTTATGTGTGAGCTATTATTAGGATAGTATAGTATATTTGTGTAAATATCTTCCTCTTTTAGGACCAAGGAGGAAGGTCATCAAGTTAGATAGTCAGAGGACTGTACTGCAAAATGTGGGGCTTTCTGATGTATGTGTAGGATGTGGCCAGCTTTTACTGTAACTGCTTAATTTCCAAAAATACCCTGAAGTCATGAACTATAATCAGACACCCTTTGTTTCTTTCCATCATCTGTTGGGATAAGAGGTACAAATGGGGGCCTCCCTGGTGGCGCAGTGGTTAAGTGCTGCGCTGTGGAGCTGATGCGAGTTCGATTCCCAGCTGGGGAGATTCCCACATGGTGTGGCAGACCTCTCCTGCCTTGCCCGCTGCTCCCCTCAGCAGTGTGTTTCTGTTCATCTGCCTGTTCTGCTCCCCACTGTGTCTCTGGTGAACCCTCTCACCACCCCACATCTCTGGCCTGTACCACAGCTTGTAAAAAAAAAAAAAAAAGAAAAAGAGGTACAAATGCTGATGATACTACAGTAAGTAGTGATCTTAGGACTCTCATCTGTATGCCTTATTAATGGTTGTTGAATGACAGCTTAATTCCATGGAGCACCCAGTATCCCAAAAAGTACCCCGTTAGCAGAACTGATGTATATATGACTAGAATTGTCTTTGGTGAAGAAAATTGAGATAAGGATTGTGGGTGGGAAAGTATGCTAACCAGCTAGAAAACTTTGGATTTTAATATTCATTAAAAGATGACTGGTAGCTCCAAAAACAAACAGCAGATGTTGGCCATTTAAATAATTAAAATAGTTAAAATAGAAGAAGAGAAGCTTCATGTATCACTCATAACTTTAGTTATAATTGGCTCTTTTTGGTGAAGTAGGCAGTTAAGTCATTTTTGGCACTATGTCTGGAAGGTATTATCAACAGTGTATAATGTTGGTCTCTTTGCCTCATGTTACATTTGCTGCAGAGGTTGCCCAAACCTCAGTGAACCCCAGTGTGATTAGTGTGAAGACTGATGGTGGGGAGCCAAGTGGATTGCTGAAGAACTTTCAGGATATCATGCACAAGCAAAGACCAGAAGGAGTGTCCCATCTTCTTCAAGATAACTTGCCAAAATGTAAGTCTCGTTGCTAGCCTGAAGCAGGAGAGAGTTTTTAACTTAAACATACGTCAGATTAAACATGAATGAGTTGTAAATTGAAATTTGTCCCTTACGCTCACTGAGAACAGCTCTAGATTCTCTTTGTAGCCTGCCTTCTATCTGTCCATGCCTCCCATCTGTACACTGGTACACTGGTTCTTGTGCTTCACAGTTTTATTTGAGATATACACAGTATCAAGATGAGGACATTAAGTAACTTGTCCAGATGAGTACTTCATTCATTTGCCCAGGTCTCCCTGCTGCTAAGTGACCCAGTTAACACAGCCCCAGGTCTTTTGCCAAGTCCCACACTATTCTTTAGCCATCTAACTGTACTGTCTTTTGTTTGGTTTTAGCTGTTTCCACTTTTCAGTACGATCGTTTCTTTGAGAAGAAAATTGATGAGAAAAAAAATGACCACACCTATCGGGTTTTTAAAACTGTGAACCGAAGGGCGCACATCTTCCCCATGGCGGATGACTACTCAGAATCGCTCATTACCAAAAAGCAGGTGTCAGTCTGGTGCAGCAACGACTACCTAGGGATGAGTCGCCACCCACGGGTGTGTGGGGCAGTCATGTAAGTAGCCCTCAGCTTGCAGATACCACTGACATCATTTGGCCAGTCATTGATGATATATAAGGGTTGGATCTTTTACTGGGGGACTATTCAGCAGTTGAACTATTCAACAGTGGGCCATAGCAAAATACTAAGCCTTTAAAAATATCTATAGATTACTTGTAAAGAAATTCTAAGGTACAAGTAGATGGTGGAACCCCTTTGTGTGTGAGGTTTTGGGTTTATTGAATCTGACTATCTGTCTCAGTTCACTTCCTGTCACTCCACAAGTGAGTGTGCCTTTCACACCAGACAGTCTTGCACAGGGACATCCTTGTTTATAACTCTTGATGGAGAAGTACAAATCTAGCAGCACTGGAGGAAAAACTACTTTAAAAAGGCTTATTAAAATGGATGGCAGCGGGCAGGACATATACCATGTGAGAAGTGGCTTCCGCTTGGAAACTGGAAAGGAAGAGAACAGCCTGGGTCCTGAGGAAGTCCCTTGTCCTTTTCAGCTTGCTTGGTCTTTGGGTTGAGGCAGGGACAAGCCCCATCCAAGATAAGGAGTAAAGAAGCCATTCAGTAAAGAAGCCTCCCTGGTGGCGCAAGGGGTTAAATCTCAGCCTGTGAAGCTATTGCAGCCACTGCAGCACAAGTTTGATTCCCAGCCAGGGAACTTCTCACATGGCACAGCAGACCTCTCCTGTCTCGCCCGCTGCTCCCCTTAGCAGTGTATTTCAGTCAGTCGACCTGTTCTGCTCCCCACTCTGTCTTTGGCGAATCCTCTCACCCCACCCCACCCACAACTCTGGCCTACACCCCAGCTTTTGTATGCATAAATAAAATAAATTTTTTTTAAAAAAATAAGCCATTCTGTATTTCCAGTGCTTCTGCTTTTATTTGGAAAGGAAGTTAGGAAAATGGTCCCCGTTGCTCTTGGTCATTTTTTTCCTCGCCTCTCCTCCCCCTGTATGTGTGTGATTCTGGAGTCTGTTCTTAATTAACTTAAACAACTGTGTGAATATCACTTGTCAGCCGTGCAAAAGGGAAGTCTGAATGGGATCATGAGAATTATTTACTGTCTTTCAAGGGACACTTTGAAACAACATGGTGCTGGAGCAGGCGGCACGAGGAATATTTCTGGAACTAGTAAATTCCATGTGGACTTGGAGCGGGAGCTGGCTGACCTCCATGGGAAGGACGCGGCGCTCTTGTTCTCCTCGTGCTTTGTGGCAAACGACTCGACCCTCTACACTCTGGCTAAGATGATGCCAAGTAAGGAAGCCTGTTACGGGTGCTTTAAAGTTTTGTGTTTCTTAATAACCAAAATATTTTCAACAAAGGCCATCCAAAACACTCATTTAGGAGTAATGATAATATCTGGAAGTATTTGTTCTTGAATTGAGCGTGAAACACTAACTGCACATTATAAACTCTACTAGAACATGTTATCAGAGAAAAATCAGATTTAAAGGACTTAAGCTAATTGCTTCAAATGTGATTTGTAGTTTAAGAAAAAGTTTGGGAGAAATCTCTTAATTATAGTACTTTTTTTATTGAGTTTGAAGTGAGAATTGTTAGCATTGGAGTGTGACAGCCAGACTAACAAGCACATTGATTGCCTGCCACGCAGTTATTCTATACCTATGGACCTTCTCAGAGAGAAGCACTAGTTAGTTATTCTGCCAGAAAGGAGCTGGCATGCAGTACCTTTTTCCTGCTGGGCAAAAGTAGCACTTTTGGACTGCGTCTGTTGTCTCTTAACTGTCTAGGAAATAATTTATTTTTATTGCAGATGACAATAAATAGCATTTTTGTCCTCGTAGGCTGTGAGATTTACTCTGATTCTGGGAACCATGCCTCCATGATCCAAGGGATTCGGAACAGCGGAGTGCCAAAGTACATTTTCCGTCACAATGATGTCAGCCACCTTAGAGAACTGCTGCAAAGATCTGACCCCTCAGTCCCCAAGATTGTTGCATTTGAAACTGTCCATTCAATGGATGGTAAGTCTGAGTAGAGACCAGTCTGAACCCTTAAATGAAAATTAGACCTGAACTCTTCAAAAGTATGGTGTTATTATTTTTACAGGTTCCTTTCATTTCACTCCTTGCCAGGATCTTGTATTGGTGGACAGTGTATAGATTTGGGTGAATGTGGATTTTCTACTCTGGCTTCTACTAGGCTCTAAGACCACAAGATAACCTAGAAATTGGAGAAGTTCATTTTCCGCGCAGTATTAATAATGATAGTTTAGAACATAAGTTACTTTGTTCTTGATTGACTCTTAGCATAACAGAAATTTGTAAAATAGCAAGTTCTTCAGAGCAGCCTGTGGTCTTTCCTCAGGAGCAGTGTGCCCACTGGAAGAACTTTGTGATGTGGCCCATGAATTTGGAGCAATCACCTTTGTGGATGAGGTCCATGCAGTGGGGCTGTACGGGGCTCGAGGTGGAGGCATTGGTGATCGGGACGGAGTTATGCCAAAAATGGACATCATTTCTGGAACACTTGGTATGTATGCCATGCCATGCCAAAAACCTTACTTTCTGTGCCTCGGGTTGTTTCCCTGTATTTAAAAAGATAGTTTTCTCCTAGAGCAGTTGGGACCTGCAGGTTCAGCCATTGTGAGGTGCTGAACTCTGAGCCTCTCACATGGGAGCCACTCCAGTGGCTACTTGGTATTTCACACAGCTACTTGGTATTTCCTCTGCTCCCCCTAGTTGAGAGGAGTGTCTCATGGAAGTGGGACACCAGTGCTATGCTGCCTGCTGGGCTTAAACCCTGCCTGCATAACTCACTAGCTGTGTAACCTTGGGCTGGTAGTCAACCTCTCTGCCTCAGTTTCCTCATCAATACAATGGTGTTATCAGTAGGACCTGCCTCAGTTTTTGTGGAACAGATAAATGAATTGTATGCAAATAATTACTCTAGACATTCTTTTTGCCTGTGAGGACTGTAAAGAGGTGACCGTGTAAATTGTACAAAAAAAAAGTGAGGATTTCAGGTTATAAGGTATTTGGAGGCCCATCTGGCAGTTAGCTAAAATGCCAGTTTATGGCCTACACTTGATAGAAGGGCAGGCAAATAAGAATGCCCTTCAGGACCTCCCTAGTGGCCTACGGGTTAAGTCTCAGCATTCTCACCACTATGGCCTGCGTTCGATCCCCAGCCAGGGAGCTGACCCACATATGGCGCAGCAGACCTCTCCTGTCTTGCCCGCTGCTCCCCTCAGCAGTGTATTTCAGTAGATCCACCTGTTCTGTGAATCCACTCTGTCTCTGGTGAATCCTTTCATACACACACCCTGCCCCCACTCCTCTGGCCTGCACCCCAGGTCTTCTCCACCAAAAAGAAAGTGCACTTCACTGTTACTGCCTCTGAGAACCCCCTGCAGACCTGGAGAGCCAGGAGAAAAACACTTGTTCATGTGTCTGAATTCCAGCCGCTCTTTTCTTTTAAAGAGCTCTCATTTGTGGACTCTTTGAAGTTACGCTTATGGTGAGATGGAAAAAACTGAAGAGATTTTCCATTGTAATAGCTTATACCAACCCAGCCCTGCATGGGGTTCACACAGGAATGTTAATTGCAGAACATAATGTTAAGGTCTGTGAGGACTCTTCTGGAATCATTAATCCTGAAACTTGAGATACGGATTATACAAAGAGACTTAGTTAAGAATTAAAAAATGAGGCTTGTCCTAAATCAAAACTAACAGCTTCTCAGTTTTCATATTTACATGGCAAATGCTAGTTGCGCAAGTTTTATGTTTCCTTAACTAGGAAATAATACCAGTCACGCCAAAACAGTTAATGCTTTAGCTGGGTTACATTCCAGTCTCACGGGTAACACCACAGTTCAAGCACCGCAGGTCCCGTCCAAGAGCGCACACACAGTGTAGACATAGTGCAGAGCATGGAGGTAGCACCTTGCACAGCAGAAGAGCAGCAAGCCTGGGTGGAAAAAGGCAAGCAGCAGCTTGGTATTCAGGCACACTGGGGCAAACACTCGGGTACCGGGCCTGGTCTGGAGACCTGCATTTTGATCCTGGCCACATACCAGCTTGGCCATATGACTTTGGGCAAGACACTGTCATAAATTTCCTCGGCTTTTTCCCTTTCAGAATTGGATGGTCATTCATCCCTTTACCTCAGAGTTCGGGCAAATTAAGAAAATAAAAGGAAATGCTTTGGGACTGTGCAATACTTTGCTGTGTACATTTAGGGACTGTTGCTGTGTTAAATAAGACTGTCTCCTTCCAGGCAAAGCCTTTGGCTGTGTCGGAGGGTACATCGCCAGCACAAGTTCCCTGGTCGACACTGTGCGGTCCTACGCGGCTGGCTTCATCTTCACCACCTCCCTGCCACCCATGCTGCTGGCTGGAGCCCTGGAGTCCGTGCGGATCCTGAAGAGCGCCGAGGGGAGGGCACTTCGCCGCCAGCACCAGCGCAACGTCAAACTCATGCGGCAGATGCTGATGGATGCCGGCCTCCCAGTTATCCACTGCCCCAGTCACATCATCCCTGTCCGGGTAATGCCTGTGATTGGACCCACTGGGGACTGTGCCTCAGCACGTGATATGAAGTGTTCCGGGTCTTGCCTTCCTGATTGGGCCGGAGCAGGGTGACTGCCAGGGCCAGGGGCTGTAGCCAGTGGCCCTCCACTTAGTTTCTGCCTTTGGCTAACTTCACAAGAGAATGAAGTCTTTGAATCCTGCAGGCTGGAGCAGAGGTTCTTTGTCCAGGGCACTGGCCTTCATAGGGCAAACACAGAGTTTCTATCTGGAAAGCTCCGGAAGTGTGAGCTTGGCTAGCTTTGAAGTTTGGCTTTCTATTAAAAGTTAATTTCAGGGCCTCCCTGGTGGCGCAGCGGTTGGGCGCTACACTGTGGAGCTGTTGGCAGCGCGTGATGCGGGTTCGACACCCAGCCGGGTAGAATCCCACATGGCGCGGCAGACCTCTCCTGCCTCGCCCGCTGCTCCCCTCAGCAGTGTATTTCTGATCTGCCTGCTGCTCCCCACTCTATCTCTGGTGAACCCTCTCACCGCCCCACGCCTCTGGCCTGTACCCCAGCTTGTATGTATGAATAAATAAATCTTAAAAAACAAAAACAAAAACAAAAAAAACTTGAAAAAATGTGAACATCTTAAAAAATATATATATACTTTTAAAAAAAAAGTTAATTTCAAAGTAGGTCTTGCCTTTTCTGCCAAAATACTGGTCCTTTTGGTGTCACAGTTGAACTGATGTAATTAATATAGCTGGTGTAACGAAAGCTGCCTTCACCCTCCACAGTATACACACCCCTGGATATGAGCGCCAGGTTGGGTCCCAGAAGCCCCTGCTTACCCCACGCGAAGCCTGGGGGGCGATCAGTCAGAAACTGCCATCTAACATGGTTTCAGTTCTCTGCTGAACAAGCAGCACTGATCCCTTTGCTTTGCGAGTGTGTGGGGGCACTTCACTTCCCTCCCTGGGCTGCATGTGCTGCCCGAGCCTGAACCTTGTGAGCACTGTGTTCATGGTCTCTGCCACGAGGAAGTACATCTTGTTCTGATCTTACCTTCTTCTGATCAAACCAGGTTGCAGATGCTGCTAAAAACACGGAAGTCTGTGATGAGCTCATGAGCAGACATAACATCTACGTCCAAGCAATCAATTATCCCACTGTGCCCCGTGGGGAAGAGCTCCTGCGGATTGCCCCCACCCCTCATCACACACCGCAGATGATGAACTACTTCCTTGGTGAGTGCCCAGAGTGCTGCTGGGGCCTCCCTGGCGAGCTGTGTTTGTAGTGTTGCTGGTTGGAGCCCTTCAGCGCACTCAGAGTTGTTTCTTCTTTCCCAAGAAGTTAAGAGTGCTGTGAGGTGATGTAAAGCTCTAGAAGACGTTCACTTTGGGAGGGTGCAGAGTTACTGGGAAGCTCTGAGGGAGCCTAGTAGTCTACCCATTCATTCCAGGCCCATTGTCAGGATGACTTCAAGCTGCACAGTGATGGCTGTTGCAGGAGGAGACACCTTCGAAGGCTTGAGTCTCTGGCGTTCGTGAACATCTGTGTTCAGGATTTTGCGTGGGCATGTCTTCATTATCTTGAGTATATACTACACCTAAGTTAAACTCTTTCTCCTCACAGAGAATCTTCTGTCCACATGGAAGCGAGTGGGACTGAAGCTCAAACCACATTCTTCAGCCGAGTGCAACTTTTGCAGGAGGCCCCTACATTTTGAAGTGATGAGTGAAAGAGAGAAATCCTACTTCTCAGGCCTGAGCAAGTTGGTATCCGCTCAGGCCTGAGTGTGTTCTGACCTCAGTTACTCTACTTAACCCCATATCATATCCACATAGTCTCCAGAGTTGTCCTTATATGTGAATTAAATTATATTAAATTTTAATCTATAGTAAAAGTATAATCCTGAAATAAATTCTTGTTTATGTGATGGATCCTGTTGTTGGCTACTGAATCAAAAAGTCATTTATTTTCATCTCTTTAAATTTGGTCTGTAGTGTTGAGATGTATAAATGTATAAAAACAGACCCGTCCGCCAGCCACAGCCACAGGCCCCACTAGAATGACAAGACCGCCTGTTCTGCCTGAGTCCAGCTACCTCTCCAGTGCCGCTGCTCCTGGCTGGCCCAGCTGCACCCCAGCAACCAAACCGTTCCCAAAGACGTCACACACAGCGGCAGACGGTTACACTCTAAATTTCTAGCCTCGAGTCTTAAAATGGGCAGTCGCTACCCAGCAATCCTGCTGCGGCTGTTTCCTGCCCCCCTTTCCCTGTTTAGTTACTGCGTAGACCTCACGCTTTCCACGAAAGTAGGGCAGCCGGGAGGGAACCAGCTTATCTGTGGCCGCAAGTCCTCCAGCCCATCGCCCCTTCACCCTCCAGTTAAAGTGGAGGTGTGTGTGATCCTCACCCCGACTCTTTCCACTTGTCCCCTGGGTCCCAATTCTTGCACAGGCCTGCAACCATCTGTCTCCTCTGTCGTGAATTCTCCCCATCAGCCGGCTCTGTCACCCTTTTTGTTATTTATTTATTTACTTATTTTTAAAGATTTATTTATTCATACATACAAGCCTAGGTACAGGCCAGAGGCATGGAGCGGCGAGAGGGTTCACCAGAGGCAGAGTGGGGAGCAGAACAGGCAGATCAGAAGTACACTGCTGAGGGGAGCAGCGGGCGAGGCAGGAGAGGTCTGCCGCACCATGTGGGATTCTCCCCGGCCGGGCGTCGAATTCGCATCGCGCGCTGCCGACAGCTCCACAGCACAGCGCTCAACCGCCGAGCCACCAGGGAGGCCCTCTGTCACCCATTTTAAAAGTAAGCAAGCTCAGTCTCAGTCTGGATGCCCTTCTAGCTACTGCCACATCCCTCTGGTCTTCTCTTTTCACCTTAGCCCTCCCACCCGTTCTTTCATCCCTATTCTTTCATCCCTGGGCGCCACTCTTCTTGCTGCTTTCTTGCAAAATCCAGTGGCGGGCTGTGTTTCCCTTTCATTTGATCTACTTGTGGTATTTGAGGCGGTTGTCCTTGGCCTTTTTACAGGTTTCTCCTCTAAACCTTCCTGATTATTTTCTCCTGTTTCATTTCTCCTTTGAAATGGAGAAATGGCTCTCTGGCTTCATCTCTAACTGCACTTAGCCCTTCCCCTCTGCAACACGATCACTCCTGGCACTGGGTTTTCAGTTCCCTTTGTACATTGCAGACTGCCGTCACAGCTGGAACCTCAGTTACAAGTGGCAAGTGGGTCTTCCCACTCTGCCCCTACCTGCTTCTCCCTTTGTCTTAACCATCTTCTACCCAGTTACTCTGGCCTCTGTGGAAATCAGACATCTTGCCCTCACATGATAATGTTAACAAGTCCTTAAGGTCTACTTCTAAAATATTCTCAGGCCAGGCTGCTGCTTGTTACCTCCACTGCAACCATCCTGGTCTTGCCACCAAAATACGTGGCATCTACCCAACCTCCATTCCAGATAACAGCCTGAGAATGTTTTTAAAAATCAGACCAGGGCTTCCCTGGTGGCTAGGGGTCAAGTCTCAGCGCTACCACACAATGGCCTGAGTTTGATCCCAGCCAGGGAGCTGACGCACATAGTATAGCAGACCTTTCCTGTCTCGTCCACTGGTCCCCACTGTATTTCAGTAGATCGATCTGTTCTGCTCCCCACTCAGTTTCTGGTGAATCCTTTCACCACCCCCTGCCTGTGGCCTACACTCCAGTTCTTCTATACAAGAATAAATAAAATCTTTTTAAAAATAAAATAAAAATCAGATGTCCCTCCCCTGCAGAAAATGTTTCTGGTTCTTCCAATTGCACTTGGTAAATCTAGAATTTGCTAAATCTAAAATTCTTCACAGGCTGCTCACATTCTCTGGGGTCAGGATCTCATCCAGTTTCCCAACCTCATGTCCCGTCCACCCTTATTTGTTCACTGCTTCGTGTGTTGGCACACGCTTCTGGGCCTCAATTGCCACAGGTATCTGCAGCTTCTAGACCTTGGTTTTAGTCATTGTTCCTCTGCCTGGATTTTTCTACTCTGGATCATGGTATGGCTGCCTCCTTCCACTCAGGACAAAAATCTCTTAGGAGACCTTCCCTCTCTCCCCTCTCTTCTTTCCCCTGCACATTCTGGCCAGCCCTTGGCCTCCTACCATGCTGTCCTTTAAAGCACTGGTCACCATCACAATGTTCTTCATTTGTCCTGTCTTTTTCATCACTTCCATATCCCTAGCACAACACCCCTGCATAGTACCTGAGACACATCAAGTGCCAAATGGATGTTGAGTGAGTGAAAGGGGCTGTTTTAGCTTGGGCCGCTGTAACAAACACGATAGACTGCAGGGCTTAAACAACACAGCTCTGGAGGCTTGGACTCCAAGATCGGGGTGCGGGCAGATTGCGTTCCTGGTGAGGAGCTGCTTCCTGGCTGGTAGACAGCTGCCTGCTGTGAACTACATGGCCTTTCCTCAGTATGTGCTCATGGAAAGAAATCGTCCTTCCTTTTCTTACAAAGCCACTCATCGTGAGAGTCCCACTCCATGGCTTCCTCTAAATCTAATTACAGGTACACCTCAGAGACTTTTCAGGTTTGATTTCAGACCACCACAATAAAGCAAATATTGCAGTAAAATAATCACACAAATATTTTGGCTTCCCAATGCATATGAAAGCTACATTTACACTGTAGTTCCTTAACTGTGCAATAGTGTCTTGTCTGAACAGCCACAACAAGTATGTACCTTTCTTCTAAAATGCTGGCCACCTGCCAACTCCTTTTTGCCACAGACCTTTGGTGTGTAAAAAGCACAATTAAACAAGATATGCCTGTAACTTCCAAATACTGTTATGTTGGGGTTAGGGCTTTAACATATGAAATTTGGGGGGACACAAACCTTAACTCTATGATAACCTCGCAGTCTGCTTTACTAGGAAGATCTTAAGAGCTGAAGAAGAAACATGCAGGTGGAGGACAAAGAGAGCCCCCCTCGCCTCCCCACTCCCTTTGTGCTTTGTTCTGTATGACTGCGTTGAGCCAGTATCCTCCAGGACACTGGCAGGGGCACTTGCACCCGTACCAGGACCAGCATGGCCCCCTCAAAGTCACACATCCAAGCCCTGGGGTTTGTGGAGGTCACCTGGGAACCACCACACGGTTCCCGCTGCTCAGGAAACAGGCTCATTCTGCTTGCCCAGATCTGCTCCCGTCAACTCACGGGGCTCTCCCACGGCCCCTCCCGTGCCCTCGCCTGGAACTCCCTCCATTCTTCCTTCTCAGGAGACTCGGAGCCAGCGGGGCCAACAGGGCATTAGCTACACTTTTCCCCTCACTTCTGTCTCCTGGGGTTGGGAGGCAAAGGATGGAATGATCTGCCGGAAGCGGATGTGATTTGCGAACTGCTTCAAAATGAGATGACTTGACTTCTATTAAAAAGAAACTGCATCATGTCGTGGAAGTTTTGCAACAATATTTAGAAACCTAGGACATTAGATAAAGTGTCCCAGAGGGAAACAGAGAGTTGAAGTTGAAAATCTTGGTAGGATTTTCTACCATTTTCACTTCCTTCTCTCAGGTTTTCCTGAGTCTTGTGCTCATCCCTCCGCTCCCCAGTAGCAAAAATGCATGAGAAGTAACATGGGGTGGGAGGTGGGGGCTTCCCAAGGCCCCCAGTGCTGCTCCCCGCTTCATGCGCCTCTGATTCGGCCCTGTCTGCCTCTGAACCCTGTTCATGTTCTCTTCACAGTTCCCTGGCTCGAGGATCAGTTTCTGGGTGGAGAGAGAAAATAGCGAAGCCATATCAGCTGGTCGTCCTGGGCACAAATCCCCTTACCTAATAACGACAACCGGGCACCTTCCAGGTCTCTCAGCCCTTGGCATGTAACACCGCAAAGCCTGGCAAGCACGCAGGAGCTCTGACCATCCCCATTTACGGATGAACAAACTCAGCCTCCAAAGGGGCAGTCACCTGCTCACATGACCGGGCTGACAACTACCCCAGGTAATGCCACTTGAGCTCCTCTCTTCCCCAGCCTTGCAGAACTGTGTTGCCAGCAGAATCCCTGGTCTCAGAAATCCAGCAGTGTGGACGAGAGGCCCTGGAGTCCATCGCGAGCATCCTTCTAGATCACGGTTGTTGGGAGGTGTCCCCACCCAGCCCCACCTGAGACCATCTCCTACCACCCCCTAGAAACCTAGGCTTAGTGGGGCTCACCTCACTTAAATGGAGGCTGAGAATCTTCCTACTGCTGGGGTCAGGCCTGAGCCAAGGATAAAGGCATGACCTCTGCCCAAGAAGCCACTGTACTCTGTTCCTCGGGGCCCTGGTGGTGGGTTGCTCAATGCTTAGCAAAATATTTCTGTACCTTCCAAGGATCCTGATAACAGTGATGCTTGACAAACACCTGTGGGTCATTTTAAACAGATTACATGGATGAGAACATGGATTCCAGAAATTTCATCAATCATCTCGTGATTGACGGCCCTTAGAACACCTGGTGCCCTCCCCCACCAGAAAATAAACTGCCCCCCTGCTCTGTATGCCCCCACATTCCTTTCCATACAATCTTCCCTCACTCCACACACGTGGGCGGTCTTTTCCTGAGTACAAACTCCCCCGTTCTCCCTATGTGCCACTGGCTAATAAAAAGCTTCCCATGTGGAAACGATCTTGTGGCTCAGAGTCTGAGGGCAAGCGAAAGACCCAATTAGGACTATAACAGGCTTCATCTCCGCAATGCAGCCCCCACAGAACCAGCACCGTGAGCACAAGTGGGTGGGTGGGGAGTGGAGAAGCCAGGACTGCTTGAGGCAGGCCCCGCTGTTCTGAAAGGCAAGCAAACTGGGCCTCCTTCATGCAAATACAGTCCCCATCAGGGCCGGGCTCCCGCTGCTGCTTTGGGTGTGCTGGGACAGCCCAAGAGCCACTCCTAAGGGGCTTCCCTGCGATTCCAGCCTGGGGAAGTTCTTTTCTTTTCTCCCTAACTGCAGGCCAAGGAACTTCATGGGGCCAGGATGGCCTCAGCCTGCTCCTCCAGAACCAAGTCAGCCCTCTCGGAACAGTCCAGGGTCTGCACGGGGCTTTCGACTGCAGCACAGAGACCTGCCCTCTGTCTTTCTTTTAGGCAGTTACCGGGGCCCACCACAGAAGACACCGCGTCCAAAGCAGAAAGAGGAAGGCAGCCTGTGCTTCTCTCCAGCTGTATCCTCAAGGGAAGGCAAAGCTCCCCCCACCCCCCAGAGCTGCCCACAATCAGGCTGCAGGATTAGAATCGTCTGTCGCCAGCTCCAACCCCAAGCAAAGAAGCTGGTCCCAGACCGGCCTGGCCAGCTAAGTGGCTTCCACTCTCCTGCTGCCCCGGGCCATAACTCCAACTGTCAGGCTGCCCTCTGCTCCCTGCTCCTCAAAGGGTAAGTGTGGTGCTGGGGTGGTGTAGGCAACTGACCCAAGCAAAGCACCTCAGGCTTCAGGCCTGACACAACCCCCAACTCCCCACACACTCGTTGCATGCAGACCTAAGCAGGCCACCCCCAAAACTGCTCATGGGGGCTCCCAGCAGCGTCTCATCATCTGCAGTGCCTATTCGCACCAGAAACACGGACACTTACTCCATCCTGGTAGATGTGACTGCATCTCCCTCCTAAGTGCAACGAGTAGTGAGGCAGGGTCACGGAAGGGGGGGGGCACTTTTGGAGCCCGGCAGCAGCTCACCTTGGTGTCCCATTGATGTCAGAACAGAGACCAGCACTCTAGGTGGGAGCAGAAAGGGATAGGTCCCAGGCCCCCTCTAGAATCATCTGTGGCTCCCAACTCCCTGGCTCACCGTATACCCACAAGCCTTCATCTCCCTCACCTGAGCAGCCTCCTGGGTGCAGCACAGACATGGCCACCAGAGGGCACAATCACCCCTCTGAAGACGCTACAAAGCTTTTCCCCACCCACTTGGGATGAACATTCCCCTCTCAGGAACTTTGCAGGGAAGTGGGACAAAAAGCAGAAATGAAGGAAGCCAGGTTCTCTGGTCTCAAGACATTTTCAGCTCAGCAAGTGAAGGAGTCAGAGCCTGAAGCCAACAGAAAAGTGCCGAGTCAGCCTTGGCAGGGCTGCCTGGCCTGGCCCGGGACAGGGCGGACAAGGGGCGGGAGGCCCAGTCTGCCCTCTGGGAAGGACCAAGACCTCATCACGCTGCCTGGTAAAGGTGACTGTGGCCACAGCAGCTTCCCCCTTGGAGAGCCCTGCATCCCGAGGACCCCTGCTTTTCTCCATGGCAATTTCTCCCCGTCACCTTTCCTCGTTTCTCGTTCCTTCCTCCAATTACACCTCCAGTTTGCTCAGGGTTAGCCGTCTGGCATGCCGGTAGCATTTATTGAGTGCCTGTGATAAACGGGAAGCAGGGGAGGCAAATTGGGGGCGGGGGGGGTGGGCAGCGCCGGGCAGTCGCTTTGCTGTTAGGCTGTAGTGGGGCCCCGGCAGAAGTTCTGGTTATAGAAGTGGCGATTGTCCCTGGTTAGGGCCGTGCCCAGCTGGGCCCAGAAGCTGCCCTGGCCACTGGGCCGGTGAGGCCAGAGGAGCACGCTCTTTCGGCAGAGGCGCTGGCGCAGCCGCACGTAGCGGGAGCGGTGCGCGTCCTCAGGGCGCAGGATGGCCAGCACCACCACGTCCTTGCGGTCCTCCAGCAGGCGCTGTTGGGCCAGCAGGAAGCTGGCCCGCAGGAGGCTGCTGACCCGGTCGGTGTGGGCCAGCACGAACAGTGTCTTGTGGCTGCTGTAGACTGAGTCCCACAGGTTCTCAAAGAGAGTCTTGCCAGGCAGCCAGTCACGCTCTTCCAGGCACAGGCGCAGGGCCCGGCGCCCGCGGCCCTCCTCCAGCCGCCCCCTGAGCTCATTGTACACCCAGTCGGCCACTGCGCTCTGCGTCTTGTCGAAGACCACAAAGGCGTCGTAGGCCAGGCCGTCTGCGCCCCGCCGCCCCCGCCGGGGCAGCCAGGCCAAGCACAGGTGGAAGCAGTACCAGAGGTCCCAGCCGCAGAGGTGGTGCAGCGTGGGCACGGTCAGGCCCAGGGCCACCGCCAGCAGGGAGAGGCCGAAGCAGTGCCAGGAGAGCGACTCGTCCAGGCAGAGGCGCAGGTCCTGGGCAAAGATGCTGAGGCCCTGGAGCTGGCCCGGGCTGCCGCACCTGACGCGGTTGGGCAGCCCGGGCACCGCCGCCTGCACCTCCAGCAGGAAGTCCACAAAGACCGCCCCGCAGGCGCAGTGCAGCGGGTTGGCGCTCACATCCAGCACTTTCAGGGCGACTGGCATGGAGCCGAACCAGGAGGGCTCCACCGTCCTGAGGGCGTTGTCGCTGAGGTTGAGCTCTTGCAGCCCCTGGGCTGGAGCGAAGAAGCCGGGGACCACGAAGCTGATGCTGTTGCTGCTGAGGTCCAGCTTATGGAGCCGGGTGCCGTTAGGCAGGCTCCCATTGGCCAAGGCCTTCAGCTGGTTTCCGGACAGGTCCAGGATTTCCAGGTTTGGCAGGAGGGCCAGGCTGCTCCAGTTGAAGAAAGCCAGGAAGTTGTTGCGGAGCCACAGCTGTTGCAGGTTCTTGGGGAGGTTGTCCAGGTTGCGGGGCAGGAGGGTATGCAGGCGATTCTCAGACAAATCCAACCGGACCAGCGCTCTCAGGCCTTGGAAGAAGTGGAGGTAGAGGTCTCCCTCGGCCCACATGCGGTTCAGGTCATTGCCGCTGAAGTCCAGGGTCTGCAGAGAGGCGCTGCGGAGTTGCTGCGACACACGGCTGTGGATGTCGTTGTGTGCCAGGCTGAGGTAGCTCAGGGCAGGCAGCCGAGCCACAAAGCTGAGGTTGTGGCCCACGCCTTGCATGCTGAAAGGCTGGCTGTTGTAGCTGAGATCTAGGGCTACCAGCTGCGGCAGCTCTGTGAAGGAGCGCCCGTGGTACAGGTCCAGCTTGTTGTGGGACAGGTCGAGCACCTGCAGGCTGGTCAGCGGCACGAACTGGGACCCGTTGACCGCCTGTGAGATGCTGTTGTGGCTCAGGCGCAGGCAGTGCAGGCGGGAGAGGTGGGCGAACATCTCGGGCTGGATGGTCACTATGTTGTTCCGGGACAGATCCAAAGTGAATCTGAGGGATTTGCAGCTCGGCATGAACTCCCCGGTGATGGGGCTGGCCCGTCCCAGTGAAGGGAGCTCTCTGGACGACAGCCAAAGCTGCTTCCCCTCGCCTGCCTGGCCCGTGGAGGCCGCGAGCTTCCCAGCCCCGCTGATGCGATTGTCTGACAGGTCCACGAAGCTCAGGTTCGGGAAGAGCCCGAAGATGCTGAGCTGGGCCTGGTTGATGAAGTTCATCTGCAGGTGCAGTTCCTGAAGCCCGGGCAGGCTGGTCAGCGCGTCGAGCGTCTTCCTGCTCAGAGAGCGGAAGAAGATGCCGTGCATATCCAGCGTCTGCAGGGAAACCAGGCTCCGGAAGGACGGTGCCAGCTGCAGGTGGGCGAAGGACACCTTCTTGTGGTAATTGAAGGACAGGTTGAGCTTACGCAACCGGGCCAGGCCATGGAAGGCCGTGGTTTTGGTGATGCAGTCGTACAGGAAGTTCTCACTCAGGTCTAGCGCCGTGAGGTTGTCCAGGCCATGGAACCAGGCATTGTGCAGGGTAAAGAGAGAACTGTCTTTCAACACCAAACCTTCGAGGAGGCTCAGGTGGCTGAAAGTGTCGGGGTGCAGCTGGGGGAAGCCCTTTGGGCACTCAGTGCAGGGGTTGCGGGCATGGTCGCAGCGCCGGCAGTTCCCACCCACGTCCAGCACACGAAGGGCTGTCAGATTGGCCAGGTCCCCAGGCCCCAGAGTGGTGATGTGGTTGTAGGACAATAGGAGGCGCTCCAGGCTGGGGGGCAAGCTGCGGGGCACTGCTGTGAGGTTGTTGTACTTGAGTGACAGGTAGATGAGGTTGCCCAGTTCAAGGAGGGCACCTGGGGGCACCTGCACCGACCCCGGGCAGGGGTTCTTGTAGTAGCAGTTGCCATCCATGTACAGGAAGCGCAGGGCACGCAGACCCCTGAGCTGGGTGGGGTCTAGCGTCAGGATGTTGGTGCGGCTCAGGGACAGCCACACCAGGGAGCTGGGTAGCGGGGGCACAGCCGTGATGCCGTTGTAGCTCAGGTTCAGTTCCTCCAAGGTGGGCACGGCCAAGAAGGTCTTGGGCTCGATGGTCATGTGGCAAGGGAAGTTCATGGGGCTGAGGCCGACCGGTGGGCAGTTCCACTTGAGATCGAGGTGCTGCAGTCTGGGCAGGCGGACGAAGTCGGTGTTGTGAAGGTGGTGGATGCGGTTGGAACGCAAGGAAAGGCTGGTGACATTGCCACGGGGTGCCGCCGCTGAGAAGTGGGGCACAGACTTCAGGAACAGCCAGTCACAGTTCACCTTGCCGTTGGGCTGGAACTCACAGGGCAGGAAGGCAGGGAGGGTGCCCAGGGCCAGGGCCACAGCTGGCACCGCCACCTGCACCAGGAGAGACAAGGGGTGCAGGGCCCTGCAGCGGGGGCCCTGTGGGGGCGGGGCCGTGTGAGTGCAGCCTCGGTGCCATATCCCCCACCCCACTTCAGGGTGTCCCCTGAGACGCTTCCCAGCCCCTCCCTCCAAGCCAGCCCCGGGTGCTGCCACTCTGTCCAGCCCCCACCCGCTCTCCACGCTCGCGAGGCATCTGGCCCTACATACCAGAGGTAACCTTGCCTCAGAATTTAGGGCTCAGAACTGCTTCCGGAGCAGGAGTCCGGACTCACGAGCCAGCGCGTCCTCTCATAACCCAGCCCCGGATGGACAGGAGAGCCAGACAGGTGGTCGATTGGCCCCCTGGCTTTCTCCCCACTTTCCACTCTGTTTCCTCAGAGGCCCTCCCCTTTCCTCCTGGGCCAGGGGGCGTTGGGCTTCCTTCCTCCTGTCGAACCACCCTCATCCTTCGGCCAAGACCCAGGAGGGAATGAGGGTCTCCTGCTGAAGTCTAGACCGGCTGCCTCCTCGCCCAGCCTAGGTGGGTACTGCCCGTCTCCCCCAATCCAGCCCCACGGCATGAGACCTCTGTGGGTCAGACGGACGGTGGGGGCAGGCGGGCAGCAAAGGGTCAGACAGCACAGCCGGGTGTCCAGCTTGCACGAGGCCTGGAGCCAACACCGAGCACACACCTGGGCCTCAGCCTTTCCGCGCACACAACGGGCTTGGGGCTCTGCTCAGGGAAGGGCTGATGTCTTCAGGGTTCAGTGGGTGTCTCTAGGGCTGGGTGGCAGCCCCTTCCCTCTAGTCTGCGGCCACCAAGCCTGCTCTCTCCCTACCATTTCCCAGGTTGTCCCCTTCCAGGGGCTGGTGGGGAGGGGAGCACTGGGGGCTGCTGTCCTACCATGACCGGAAGCGGGGCGCTGCTCCAGAGGGTCTGCTGACCGGCAGGGCAGGAGCTGCAGGGAAGCTTCGAGCGCCTGGTCTCTCTGTAGCACCAGTTTTGGAGAACAAAGGAAGTGAGAATTTCACAATATGCTAGTAGCGCCCCATCCTGCCCATGCGGCGCAGTGAGTCAGAGGCTATTTGCATAGACGAGGAGACAGACTCACACCTTCCTCTTTCCACTCCCGTCTCCTCACCCACAGCCACATCTCTCTGGGACCTCACACCTGTCCTCAGGGAAACACAGGGAGAAATCAAGACCCGGAGTCCAGTCTAAGGTCAGTGAGAGGTTGGAGTAAGGGACAGTGCCAGAAGTGGGTGGGCCAGGGCCCTCCCCATCCCAAGAGGAATCGCCCAGCCTCCTGCTCTGCCCCCACCCCATAGACAACACACTCGGACCAGTGGCTCTTGCATCTGCCCCTCCCTGACCACACAGGCACACCCCCAGAGCTCCCAGGGCCTTGCTCAGGCTGCACCCCTCTACTACAGTCTTACCACTTCTCCTTCTGCATTCCCAGTGCATCCAGCACCCAAGGGAGCACAACCCCCACAGCTGATCCAGCTGGACCATCTGGCGGAGACTCCAGTTGGCTCTTCGAGAGCTCCTGACCCTGTGGCAGTAACAAATTACTCAGACCAAAGTCTTACGGTGACCGCGGACTCTCAGCAAGTCCCGTTGGCCCCACCTTCAGAGTGCCCAGAATCTGCCACTGCCCAGCACCCTCACATCCACCGGTCTGGTCTGACACGGTCTCTCACCTGGAGCAACATGGTGGCCCCCTCCTCACATGTTGCTTGGCTTCTGCTGGCGGGACCCACAGCTTATTCGCGTTTGGCCCCTAAGTCATATTAGGCCCCCTCTGCTAGACCCCCATTGTAGCTCTTTCTGGAGTCAAAACCACAGCCTACAAATGGCCAACAAGGCCCCACAGTCTCCCTGGCCCACTTGCAGCCAAACTGGCCTCCGTGCTGTGCTCGAATGAACCCAGTATCCTCCCGCCCCGTGGGCTGCGAAGGCGCTAGCCCTCTGCCTGGACGCTCCTTTTCCAGACTCTCCCGTGACCCCTCCATTATCTCCTCTAAGTGTCCACTTTAAGGTTTTTTTTTTTAAAGATTTATTTATGCATACAAGAGCTGGGGTGTAGGACAGAGGTGCAGGGGTAGGATTCACCAGAGACAGAGTGGGGAGCAGAACAGGCAGATCGACTGAAGTACACTGCTAAGGGGAGCAGTGGGCGAGGCAGGAAAGGTCTGCTGCGCCATGTGGGAAGCTCCCTGGCTGGGGATTGAACTTGTGCTGCAGTGGCTGCTGATAGCTTCATAGGCTGAGACTTAACCCCTTGCGCCACCAGGGAGGCCCCTAAATGTCCACTTTCATGGCACCCTCTCCATGAGACCTGTCCTTACCGTATTATAAACCCCCTGCCCCAGATTTGACCCTCCTGAGCCCCGTTATCTGCTGTCTCTGTCCTGACAGCTTTTATCTGCTATCACACCATATCATTGTTTTTTCATGGTTTATGGTAGATTATCTCATTCCACGGCTGGAATGTCAGCTCCGGGAGGGCAGGAATCTTTTGTCTGTGTTCTCAGAACCCAGCACAGCGTCCTGCATGTAGTGCTCAGAATTGCAGACCTGGTGAGTTCCAGTACCCAGCTCTGGGCAGGTGCAGAGAGTGTCTGAGTGATGGTTCAATGAATGAATGAATGGATGGACCTTCTGCGGGGAGCAGGCACAGCTGGGAATTGGCCACCCCTCCACTCCTGCTTTTTCAAGGCCACTTCTGGGGGGGCCTCATGAGGTTACAAGCTGCCAGGCACCCAGCTGGGTCACAGGCCCGGGTGGTGGAACAGTATGGGTGGGTGTGCATGTGGGGAGAATGACTTTGTCTTCCTGCCCACCTGGGAACCCAGTGTTCAGGGTAAGCAAGGACAAAACTTCTCTGGGTGTTCTCTAAGGTTCCAGCTCTGTTCTAGGGGCTTTTGTAGATGCTGAGCAACACCCTAGTGGCCTCCCTGGGGAGCAAGTTTTAAAGTCTCAATGCTATCAAGCTATCACCAGCCACTGTGGCATGAGCTTGATTCCTGGCCAGGGAGCTTCAAACATGGCGCAGCAGACCTCTCCTGTCTCGCCCACTGCTCCCCTCAGCAGCGTATTTCGGTTGATCTGCCTGTTCTACTCCCTACTCGGTCTCTGGTGAATCTTCTTACCCCCACCCCCCGCACCTCTGGCCTACACCCCAGTTCTTGTATGCATATCTTAAAAAAAAAGACCCTAGTGATGGGACACTGCCCTGGACCCCAGTTTAAGATGTGCCCCCAAGAAAAAGGACAGTGCTCATTCAGTAACGGGATCCATCATCGAACCCATAGTCCCCATCTGGGATGGGAGGGGACACCCACTCACTTCTCAGAGGCAGGAATGAAGCACTGTGTCCAGATGAGTCACAAGTCTGAAGGAGATTGGCCCAGAGTCCCTGGCCCAGGGATCCTGCCCTTGGGGAGAATGCAGCTAGCAGAGGGCCAAAGAGCTGACAGAGAAGTCTGCCCTGTGCACACCATTCAGAGGTCTACAAGCACCACTCCTCAGCCCTGTAGAGGCTGGGAAACCCAGTGAGTGCAGCTTAATCATCATGGCAGGCTGAAGAATCCCCCAGGGAGATCCACATCCTAGCCCTGGAAACTGAATCGATTCCTTTACATGATAAAAGGATTTTGCAGGCGGGATTGAGGATCTTGAGATGGCAAGAGAATCTGGAATATCTGGGGTGGGGGGGAGGGAACACGAGCACATGTCCTTACAATACGGAAGCAGAGGAGATGGACTAGAGAAAAAAGCCAGGCATCCACAGACGCAAAGGGATGCACAGTCAGAAGGCGCTATGTCTCTGGCTTTGAGGATGGAAGGAAAGGGACAGAAGCCAAGGACTGCAGGCTGCCTCTAGAGGCTGAAGAAGGAAATGGATTCTCCAGAGGCCTCCGAAGGAGCCAGCCCGGTTCACACCTTGATTTTTAAACTCTGTCAGATTTACAAAGCCTCCAAGAGAATGAATTTGTGTTACTTTAAGTCATGAAGTTTGTGGTACTTTGTTTTGGCAGCCATAGCAGATCAATACACTCAGATTCCCTATGACAGCAGAGGTGTACTTGCCTCTCGAGCAGAGCTGACAGGAATAGGGAGCCTGCGTAAGGCTGTGGCCTCACACACACGGACCCATTCACCTGCAGCCGGGAGTGCTTGGTCCCCACCTACCAGGCCAATAGGTCCCTTTTGAGTCGGGAGGGGGCAGTTATAGGCACAGGACCGCTCAGGTCCCATGTCAGAAGTGGACCTTCAGGCTCGGACTCAAGTGTTGATTTAAAAATATTTTATTCTTTAAAAAATACAGCATTCAACCATATGGTTCTGCAGTGGCCCCTGCCCAGCCACGACTAACTACCCTGTGGCCAAAGGCTTTAAGGGCCGTGCCAAGACCCTAGCTTCAGCTTCCCCTGGGGTCAGGCTCAGGCCTGGCTTACCACCCAGGCCCTATGAGACGGTCGGCAGGGCCCCCAGACGGCCGCAGACACAGATGAGAGGCAGAGACAGCAATGGAAGAGTCACAAATGCCAGCCCGGTGGCCCTCAGAAGCTGCGAGAGTGTCCAGCTAGCAGCCCTCCTGCCCACAGGAAGCAGCCCTCCGCTGGAGGCCAGGCTAGGGAGCAGGGAGGTGGCCGGGAGCAGGGTAGGGCAGGGGACGAGGGGGTGGGCAGGCGGCCCCATGGTCCACATGCCATCACAGCTCCGGTCCGGCCACCCTAGCTGTCGTCCCCATTCTCGCCGGGGCCACGGATGAGGCGCTTGTGGCCCCGCTTGCCTCCAGGGCCCCTGGGCTTGGCAAAGGCCTGCTTGAAGGCATGCTGCTTGGGGTGCACCTCATCATAGAGGAACTCGGCTGTCAGCTCCGCCCCGTCGTCAATCTCAATCTGCAAGGGACAAGACAGTGGTCACCCTAATGGTGGGGTATGAGTCTGACAAAGATCACCCTTGGTCACCCCCAATTCTGGGGCACCGCCTTGATTTCCAGCATTCCAGTCCTGCATTCTCCTCCCAGATCCCCACCTGGAACATCACCTACAAGGACAGAAGCCTGCTGCCCTTCAAGTCTTGGTCACCCCATCTACCTTTCAGACCCAGGGAAAGGTGAGGTACAGGTAGTTGGGGCAAGAGACTGCCCGTGTCAGTTTGCCAGTCGCCTTGGCGATGCATGTGACCCCTCGGGCTTCAGTTTCCCCACCCCGTCCAACAGCACAATGATCCCTGCTCTGCCCTTGTTTCAGGACTCGAGTGCCCCCTGGACGGTGGGGTGACGGGGCCCTGGGATCGGGCACCCACCTTCTTAGAGATCTCCAGCTGGAAGTCCTGCTCCACGGAGTCCAGGAGGCGGCTCTTGCAGCTAGAGTACAGCATGCGCTCCTTGATGCTGCACTTGTACCCCGGCATGGAGTAGATGAACACTGCGGGGTACGGGGAGGTGAGCCGAAGCCGGCCTGGAAAGCCAGCAGGCCCGAGCCCCCACCCCACCGCAGCCCACCAGCTACAGGCTGATGCTGCTCCTGCGTGGGGGCCCTGCTGTGGCCACTCACCTATGGACTCAAGACGGTCCCCCTCATGGGTGTGCTTGTAGAGGAAGAAGTGGTAGCGGGCGGCATCTCGGGGCACCCGCGAGGGCAGCTGGGCCACGTCTGTGGGCTCTGTGTGCACCAGTTCAATTGTCTCCCGCTCCAGGTCCAGCTTCTGCCAAGGCGCAGAGGGATGTGAGGGTATGGCAGGGGGTGGGGGTGAGGGTGAGTCCGCTCAGACCACCCTCCAGGCAAGAATTCCAAGGCTGCAGTTGAACTAAATGGCAGGCAGGACCAAGGAGAAGCCTGCTAGAGAGGGCCTCTCCCGGGGCTCTCCTCCTAGCAGCCATCATTCCATGGGGGTTCCTTTAGGATGCCACTCTTAGGTCCAGTCCTACCTCTACCCCTTTGAAAACTCTGCTAGAGAAAGAACTCCCACCAAGGGCGGTGGACAGGACTGTGCGGAGGGCCTCCACCTCCGGGAGGCGCCGCTATCCTCAGAAGAAAGGCCTCTGGGAATGTGCCTTAGAAGGGAGGAGCCATTCTGCTTGAAAGGGGGCAGCCTGGGCCACTGGGACAGCGGGACCCGGCCTGGGAAAGGCGATGGCCAGGGGGCTCTGGTGGACATCTCAGACTCGGGGCTCAGGGGTCGGTGCTGACGCTGGGGTGAGTGTGCGCACAGTGTGGAGGAAGAGGGGTGTCTGTGCAGGCGCGCAGGGGCTGGGCAGGGCACAAGGGCGTGCCCTATTCACAAGTAGTAAACTAAAGTGACAGGCGGGGGGGGCGGGCGCACATTTGCATGTGTGTCTGAGCAGGCGGAGGGACGGGGTGTACCCAGTGTGTGCCCCTGGGGCTGGGAAGAGGCGCCCACCAGCTGGATGTAGTTGACCATCTTCTGCTTGAGCTGCTGAAGTGCCCGCTGGGCCGCGGGTTGCAGGGGGAAGGCCAGACCCTGCAGAGTCTGCTGCTTGCTCTCCACGCTGATTTCCGTCTTCACCTGGGAGGAGGGCGCCAGTGAGCAAAGCCCTTACCTGCCCACCGATGGTGCACAGCTCAGCACCTGGGCTTGGCGTGAACTTGAGGCCTCTGGCAGGGACTTCTGCCCCCCGTGCGGCATACCCACCTCGTTAATACGGATCTGCTGAAGCTCCCTCTCAGCCGAGGTCAGAGGGGCAGGTGCTGCACAGGACGACAAGTGTTTCTGGTAGCCGGCAAAGGAGAGGTCATCCTGGCCGGGGAGATGCAGACAGATGACACCTTGGTAGGAGCTCACTGAGCACCTGGCTTGCAGCCCCGGACACCCCCAGGCCTCAGCATCCCCAAGTCTGGCACCCATTTGCTTTGTGACTCTCCACAACAAACCACTCTGTGGGCCTCCCGGCCTGGGGGGAGCCCTACCTTCGCAGTCCCGAAGAGTTCATCCTTGATGTGGCCACCCCCGAACTCCTTCTTCACGGTGGCCCTCGTGGCTGCGTACAGCATCTTCAGCCGCACCTGAAGGGCAGAGGCGGCTGTGGGACCCCTCTGGGCAGGGCTGCTTCTCCAGGAGCAGGCAGGAGTCACAGGGTGGGGACCCGGTCTTAGGGCTTAGCAATGTACCCGCACGCCCAGCGGAGGGGCAGGCACTGAGTGGAGGGCACAGTGGGCAACGGGATGCCCGGCCTGGCCCCCGCCTCCGCCTCCCAGAGCCGTGCCCCTCTCAGACTCTGGGGCAGGATCCGCTACCCCTCCACACAGACTTCCAGGGCAGGGCCTTGCTACCTTGCTCAGAATGCCCCCTCCCACCCTTGAAACTGGGCAGGGGCCCCTAGGACTCACGGGGGAATTATCAGGCGACCAGGCGAGGAAAAGCCACTCGAAGCCCTGGGCGTTCTTCGAGTCCAGGCGGTAGAGCAGGTAGCAGGGCTGCCGGGCATCCAGCAGCGGCAGCACGGCCCCATCATAGTCCTTGTCCCAGCAGCCCACTGGCTCCCGCGAGGCCCCCAGCACGAGCTGCTCTGGGGGCAGAGGCCGGGTGAGCCTAGGAGTAGCCGTCTCCCAGTCACCTCTGGTCTGACTCACGCCCCCTGCCCGCCCCACCTTCCCTGGAGGACGAAGCAGTTCGGCTGAATCGGCAGCGAGGGAGCGAATGAAGGCAGGACAAAGCTACCAGCTAGGGGCTTCTCCCTCGACACAAACACGCACACGTGGGCACGCGCACACACGCGAGACTGCCCAGATGACCCGTCATGGACAACCACACGAAGAGCTACAGCCACGTGCCCAGTCACCAGCAACGTGGCGCCCCACAGACCTCACACACGGGTTACTCGCTCGTGGCCCCGCACGCCTCCTCCTCCCCCCGAGTCCCTCAGCCTGGGACTCCCGCGCCCCTCTCAGAACAAAGGTGGTGAAGGAGGCGGGTCACAGCCTCAGCCACAGGGAGCTCCAGGAGTAAAAGCATGTAGGGCAGAGGGCGACAGGGGCCCCTAAATGTATAGACAGACGCCCTGCTGCCAACTAGGAGGGGGTGCCTGCCCCTCAAATGAACAAATCAGAAGCAACAAGCCGCTAATGCCCGGGGTCGACGGGCTTGCCACCTTCCAGGTGGTGCAGAGTGACTGAATGGACCACTGAAGCTGGACATAGACTTGAGCTCAGCCCAAGCCTACGGGCTGGGCCCTGGCTGGGCCCCAAACAGCAGTCCAGGCGTGCATGGGCCTAGGCCAGGGAGGAGCTGGAGCAACGGGACAGTCACATCCTAACCAGAGGGGTCCTAGCCCTGACCAGGCCCTCCTGCGGGGACAAGGGCCCAGCTTTCTGGGAGTCCCAACATGCCAAGCCCACTGGGCCAGCCACTTGTTTGCACCTTGGCCTCCTCACCTACCCTCCAACCCAAAGGGGATTGGGGTTGAGAACCAGCAGTCTTAGGCTGAGAAGCTGCCATTGATACTCAGTATTCATTGTGCTGCCAGTATTCCCCAGATGGGCAGTTCTACATAAGAAGTAGAACCCACAACTTCTCTAGAAACATTCTCAGGAACATCAAGACCCATCCAGTTGGAGATGACAGCGGCCACCTGTGAGGGAGCTGGATCCTCCTGGCTACTCCCAGGTGGCAACAACCGCAACGCAGACCTGAGAGAAGGGCCCGCCTAGAGGCGACTCCAGCTTAGGTCCGCAGGGACATCTTGCTTGGGGGGCAAGAGGACTGGGGTCCTCTTGGGAGGGCTGAGGACTGGGCTGAATGAATTTGTCTCTTTGGGGGAACTGTAGTTTGCTCCCCATAAAGCCTTCACGCATGACCTACCCCAGAGACCTGACCCAACCTCTGAGGACATCTGAACTTGGGAACCCCAGGCAAAGCCTGACACAGCCCCGGTACTGAAGTCTGAGGTGAATTCTGGGTCTGGACAATCTGAGCATCAAGCCCATGTGGGAGTCACCCACAGGCCCCCCCCCGCGGGCTGGGCTGGAAGGACCACTGTGGGCAGCCATTACCAGGACTGCCCCCCCAAGCCTCAGTCTAATCCTCTCCTTTTCAAACTCTCCCACTTCAAGTCTCAGCTCACACTCATCTACCTCCTATCCTTGCACCCCAGTACCTCCCCGACAGGTCCCTGGGGTCCAGGTCAAGGCCAGGCAAGCCTGAAACCTCTCTATCCTGTTCTCAAAGCAAGCTGGGCAGGAGCCCCTTCTCCCCACTGCAGGGGCAGCTCCCAAGGGCAGGGCTGGCTTCTCCTTGGGATTCCTCCTGGCCAGAGGCCAACTCGAACCAGTCCTGCTGTGCACAGATGGAAGCAAGTGGCACTGGCCACAGGGGGCAGTGCTCAGCCTCACTATCACCTGCCCCCGCCTGGCCCAGGTCAGTGTCCTGATTAGGCCCCTCCCACACCTACCTGACTGGTGGGGAGGCTGAGCAGGGCCTTTGGGCAGGGCTTCCCTGCCTAGCCCCCCACTTCAGTTTTCTGCTCCACTGTCTGCTAAAGGAACCGCTGCCTTCCATTCCCATTCCCAGAGGGAGAAAGAGGTCCTAAGGGAACTGAAGCCAATGTCACCCCACCTCCCAGAGGGGCAGCTGGCTCCAGCCCTCAACCAGTGCCCTAGGCCACAGGGGGCACTCACCGTCCTCGATGACAACTTTGATGAGCCGGACAGAGCCAGCCCGGGCCTTGGCAAAGAATTCTTTCAGTTCCTCGGTGGCTGCGAGAACGAGAAACATGGTGAGCACGCAGATGGGCGGGGCCGCTCGGGGCCGTTCTGTCCTGCGCGGTCTGATGGCGGAGCTGGGAGCCGGTTAAATGCAGGCCCCATGTGACCGGGAACCTGAGACAGCTGATGAATACCAGCTCCCAAATTTAGTCAGCAGAGGTGACAGGCGGGTGGCCTGCTGGCTGTTATAGCTCTGGTGACGGGGTGGGTGGGGATGGGACACCCCACCGAGGCCAGGCCAGGCTCTGGGACAGGTCAGACCAGCCAGTGTGAATGGCCCCACCTGTCCTCTGCGTCCCACCCAGGAAGGCCACACTGAGTTGGCCTGGGACACTCTCCATGCTATCACAGCCACAGACACAGAAACAGACAGACAGATGTTCCCAATGTGCATTGTCCACTATGTTCACTAACACACACACACACACACACACACACACATCACATGTTGTGTGTGTCAACAGGTACGCACTCCACCCAGCATCTCCATGTGAAAGAGTTTGTAAATGCAAACTCCCTTGTATGTGAACACACACTCAGCTGGTCAAACAGAAGTGATCATACATGTTGAGGCATGCAAATACATGTGTGTGTGAGTCCCCAGGGTGCTGACAAACACACAGGCAAATGCAGAGCTCGGCTAAGATGTACAGGCTAGAGGATGTAGAAAGTATACATAGAAATTCACAGGCACACACTAACACATATGCAAGCACATCCAGGCTCAGTCCACCAACCAATCCCCAAGCTCCCAGGTGGTCAAGGAAGGCTTCCTGGAGGAGGAATGGCTCTCAAGAACTACCCAAAACAGACCTGAGTCCCTGGGCTACAGAGCAGGAAGCAGACAACCAAAGACCAAGGTTCCAAGTGCGGATCACGGTCAGTGTAAAGGAACCAAGGGAAATGAGAGATCTACTCCTGGTTCAGATGAGGAAAGCACGGTCCAAGCGGGCAAGGCCCCACTTGGGTCTCTGGGTGCACAGGCCAGGCCAGCATGACCTTGAGGCTGCCCAAGGGTCAGAGTTCTGTCAGAACCCAGCTGGACGGCTGAGGTCAGAGAATATTTATAGGGCCCAGACTGGGCTTCTCATGGGTGGGGGAGGGGCTGCTTTACGAAAACAAACTCTGATCATGTCCTCAAGTGTCCCTCATGCAGGGTGACCCTGAACCTGCCACTGGGCAGGCAGGGTCCCCAAGCAGACCCTGGAGGCTCAGAGCAGCATGGGAATGGAGACACAGCAGGGGGCAGGAAAGCACTGCCCATCGAGAGCAGTTGCCTGGGGAAGAGCCTGGCCCTCGGGGCACCAACTTTCTAGAAGCTATGCATGCCCCCTCCATCTGTACCTATAACATAGAATGATACCCCCAAACTACAGTGGCCTGTGGGGAGGAATAAATGGGAAAAAGTGCTCGGTAACTTAATAACAATTACTAAGTTTTATTACTGTAATGATGGGGGCAGGCTGTGCTGAGCTGCCCCTCCATCTGCTCAGACCTTCTGTGAGAGAAGACCAAGAAGCTCTCCCAAGGGAAAGACTGACACGCTCCTTCTAGTATTACCAGGGCAAAGTGACACCCCAGTAGAGGAAGAGACATCTCCTCCTCCCAGGCCTCATCAGTCACCATCAATTATCCAGAGGCCAGGCCTGGGACACCTGAGCTTTTATCATCAAAGATTCATGCCCTTCTTCCCCCACCCCAACCCCCGCAGCCCTGCCCACCCCCACCAACCCGAGCCTCAGATTACAGGTTCCTCCTCTGCCCGGCTCTGAGGTCAGCAGATCCACACCTGTGGCCAGGACAGAGCTGGGCATCCAAGGCAATGTCTCCCACCACCTCCCCAGGCCAGATTAGGGGAGCAATGGGCTGCTCGCAGGGAGGAGAGCTGGGGAGGCTCAGTCCCCAGGGATCCCCCAGGCAGGTCTGTCTCACCGTATGGGAAACAGGGAGTGAGACAGGGCTCTGGCTACAGGACCTGTCACTCTAGAGGAGGAGGAGGAACCCTAACTTCCGACCCCCCCTCTAGCCCGCCCCAGTTAGAGGCAGCAGAAATGACCAGACAAAGGGGAAGGAAGGGCCAGGACAGGCCGGTGGCAGTTCCCTCTCGTGGGCTGAGTCATGAAGTGGCCCCTCCAGCTCCTCCTGGTGAAGGGCTGGCCCTGACCCAGGCCCCTGCCTTCTCTGGTTCTGTGGCGTGGGGGTGGGGCCAAGGAAACCCTCTCAGGGCCGTCCAGCACCAAGTAGCCATGACCGCAAGCCAAGATCTAAGTGGTCAGAAAGGGTCGATGGTGGTGGCCCCGGGCGGGGATCCTGGTGGTGTGAGGGGCGGCTGACCGCCAAACCATCTGGCGGTCTGAGCAAGCAGTCAATACCTTCCTCCACAGGCAGCCGGCCAGCCCTCCCAGGCCAGCGACAGAGGGGGACAGCAAGGCCCAGACCTGGTTCCTGGCCACTGCTTCTCTCCCAGGCTGAGGTAGGAGCCAGGACCCTTGGGGAGAAGGCTGATGCTGTGGGCTGCAGCTTGGGGCTGGGGGAGGCTAGAGCTGGCCTGGAGACTCTAGGGCCAGGACCCTCCCCCACAAACCCCTCTCTGGCACCTCTTCCCTTCCCCTGCCTAGAGCTAGAACTTCCAACTTTGGCTGGGGCAGACAGGAGTTGAGAGAGAAAATGGGAAGGAGATCAGAGGTCAAGGTCAGACTGGAGACTCTCCATCCCTCTGAGAACCCTCTCAGAGGTTTTCACCAGCCAGTTTGAGGGTCCTGGGAGGAGCCAAAGGTTAGGGACCCATCCTCACACAGACACAAACCTGTACAGACCCACGCATCCCTGGTAACAAATGCACACTGAGATGCATCCAAATCGTGCACACACAAACATGAGCACAAAGTCCCAAAACACTGGTCTAGAGATGATTCCATGTGACAATGTCCATTCAATCTGCCACTAGTACAAGTGCATAAATGACCCTAGATACGCACAGGCAGTCAAATCCAGATGTGCACACACAGGCACTGTACACAAAAGACAAGTGCACATGCGTGTACACTCGCAGATATGTACATCCGGGTACACCCACCCCCAGAAAGGAACAAAAATATATAGATGGCACACACTGGCACATCCACCCCCAGACGGGCACACAGATACTTCCACTCCAGCTGGGTATGTACATGTACACCCACTCCCAGCTATGCACAGTCATATGTGCACCTCTTATGTACCCACCCTAGGCGACCAGTGGCTGCAAAAGACAACAGGAAGCTTCCCCCCGGCTAGTGCCTGGGAGGAGATAGGAACCTAGGGCTGGGGAGGGGGCGCAGTCGCAAACCAGGACCCTCGACTCCCAGTCCTCCCTCCATCCGCTCTCACCGTGGATGCCGGTCTGGTGCGCCATGGCTCTGTACCCCGCTCCGCCCACGCCCTCGGAGCCCTCAGCTCGGTCCTGGCCCAGCTCGCCTCTCTGGGACCCGGAGAAAGGGGAGGATGTGGCGGCGACCTCCCAGCCTCGCGCAGCTTCCCGGGCGGTGCCGCAGGACCCGCCCCCAGCGCGCCCCGCCCCCGACGGGCGAGGCCGGGAGGGGGCGGGGACTCGGGGCCGCGCTTGCGCGCGGGGTGCGCTTCGCTCCCGGGGGGGTCCATGACTGAAATTGGTCCGCGTGTCTGGGCGCCTGCGCGTGCCTTTGTTTGTAGTAAAGAACCGAGCCCGCGTGTAGCCGACAGTGCGTGCGTGCACGTCCGTGTGTGCCTGGTTGCCCCGAGCCAAGTGGTCTGCGGTTGGAAGGGATCCGTGCGCGCGCACGCGCAGGCTCTCGCCTGTGTCCCCCAGGTCAGGTGGGTTTGCAAGTGGAATGGAAGCTGAGTCTATCCCCATTAGTGTCTGGGAATGGGGTCTGCGTGTGGGCGGTCGCTCGCGTGTGGGTGTGGGCGCGCGGCATCTTGAGCACCTCCGGTAACTGGTCACCTCCAGGCGGCTCTGGCCCCCCGCCTTGCCCTAAGGGTGGGAATTCAAAAGACTGACTTACCAGACAGCTAGCAAATGAACAGTATCTGTGGGGGTGAAGGCCCCTAAGAGGAAGCGAAATTTGAGTGGAGACCTGGAAGTCTGCCGCGCATAGTGGAGGAAAAAGTTTGCAGAGAAGAGGGAACTGCATTTGTAGAGGTTCCCAGGTTGAAGGCAGTCCAGACGTGAGAGAGCCAGAGCTTGAGTCTAAGAACTTCTGGCTCCATATTCTGCAGCCTTGCTTTATACCAGCCAATCAACATAATGTGTCTTCCAAGCCACTGATTGAATCAAGGTTGAGCACGTTACCCACTTTGTTTGGGGAGCCTTTTTTTTTTAAAATATTTTTTTATTTATGCATACAAGCTGGGGTATAGGCCAGAGGCGTGGGATGGTGAGAGGGGTCACCAGAGACAGAGTGGGGAGCAGAACAGGCAGATCAGAAATACACTGCTGAGGGGAGCAGCGGGCGAGGCAGGAGAGGTCTGCTGCACCATGTGGGAAACTCCCAGGCCGGGCGTCGAACTCTCATTGCCGAACTCGCATTGCCACCGCCAACAGCTCCACAGTGCAGTGCCTAACCACTGCGCCACCAGGGAGGCCCTGGGGAGCCTTTTTGTGATAGGGTTGCTGAGAGATGGTCATGGGGTCTAAAGCCTACTGGTATTGTAAAAGCTAAAAATGTTCAGAATGTTAAAATGGCCACTGACAAAGGTCAAAAACCGACTCAGTGGCAGCAAGGCACCAAAGCCTGGCACCAAGCAGCCGTAAAACATCAAGGTCTGTAACCCTAAGATAGGCTCCCCCTTGCCGGGGGCAAAGGTTCCAGGAACTCGTAAGATATCAGCACTGACCATCTGCTCCTTAGAACTGCACGACCACCCCAGGCCCTGGTGTCATGCCATAACCCCTATGACTTGTTGCCTGCGAAATTGTCTTTATAAGCTGACCCATTTCTGTACTCGGGGTCCTCATTTTGCCTGCGGGACTGCTGCGTCAGTATACCGGACTGATTTGGACCCTAGCTCGAGCTAGCAAATAAATCACCGCTTTGCTGTTGCATCGAATTGTGCCTTGGTTGATATTGAACCTGTACCGTACTTTAGCAGTATTTGGTCCCAGCTTGAGTTCCCTCCTCACTATCCCTCTACTTAACTATAGTTAAGTAGCATTGAGTCCTTGTCTGTGGGCCCCAGAGCCTGGGTTTTTCTCCTGAGAGTCTGGCACAGAACTGAAGGGATTTCGGGCCTCCCTGGTGGACCAGCTGTGGAGCTGTCGGCAGCAGCGACGCGAGTTCAACGCCCGGCCAGGGAGATTCCCACATGGAGTGGCAGACCTCTTCTGCCTCGCCTGCTGCTCCCCTCAGCAGTGTATTTCCGTCGATCTGCCTGTGCTGCTCCCCACTCTGTCTCTGGTGAACCTGTTACAGGGCAGGAGAGGGGCACCCCCAAAACCCCAGACCTGCCCTGCTCTAAATGGGTTCTGCCATCCGCCGCATCAATACAAAACATATAGGACCTTAAGTGGAAACCAGACTTTAATACAACTAGAAAGGACAGGGAAGACAAAGAATATATTTTCTAAGTCAAGCACCCAATGTTAACCAACTCCTCATGGGTAGAAGTCCACCCAAACAGGATTGGCCCAAAGCAAGTCTCGAAAGCCTGCCATAAGTCTAGAACAGCTTATGGCAGGGACCCACACATCAGGGTCAGAAACAGCCAGACAATTCTGGGAGGAACCAAAATACCTTTCGGCAGGGACCCATCCAAAAGGGTCAGAAACAGTCACGCAATTCTGAGAGAAACAGAATAAAATCAAAACCAAAATCAACATAGCCATCGTTAACCTCCCCACGGGTTTCTCACCCACATCTATTTCAATCACCAGACCAGTGCAGCTTCTTTACAAGTCTTTCTGATCCTTGGGCCTCTTCTGACTTTCCATCCTTCTTCTGTCTCCTCCTGTTTTCTGTGTTCTGTTCTGTGTCTCCTTTGTGTGTGTCCTCTGTGTGTGATCTCTTCTCAGCTTCTTATATCCTGCTCAGTTCCACCCTACCTTGGATGGGACAGGGAGCCTGGGACACACCCTTTCTCCTGGGGACCACCCTGTTACAAACCCTCTTGCTGCCCCACGCCTCTGGCCTGTACCCCAGCTTGCATGCATAAATAAATCAATCTTTAAAAAAAAAATTGAAGGGATTTCTTGTTAACTTCCTATGTACATTCTGAGGGCTGGGCCTGTGCAGAGTACTAACCTCTCCACCCAATAATCACAATAAAACACACCCCATAGTCCAGCCTGGGAACGGCAGCTCAGAGGCAAGTCCTCCCACTGCCACAACCCAGGTAGGGTCAGCCCCACACAGCATTGGTTGTATCGGCTGTCAGACCTGGCCACCTCCACTGAATAACCTGGCAGTTCCACAGAACCAAAAGAACCTTAACCTCTTGGAACTAAGAATTAACCAAGAAAACAGATTGATAAAAAATGTTATGTTTCCTGTAAAAAGGTCCATCAATAGATGAACTGTGACTATCTTAACTTCAGGGTCTACCCAGCTGCCTGGTTAACTACTCCCTACTTTACCTTTTTTTAATTTTAACTATTTTTTAAAAGATTTATTTATTTATGCATATAAGCTGGGGTGTAGGCCAGAGGTGTCGGTGGGGGAGGTGAGAGGATTCACCAGACACAAAGTGGGGAGCAGAACAGGCAGATTCACTGAAACACACTGCCGAAGGGAGCAGCGGGAGACAGGAGAGGTCTGCTGCGCCATGTGGGTCAGCTCCCTGGCCAGGGATTGAACTGGTGCTGCAGTGGCTCTGAATAGCGTCATAGTGCTGCAACTTAACCCCTTGCACCACCAGGGAGGCCCTCACCCTCTTTATCTTTATCCCTCTCTGACACATGTATTTGTCTGCCTATGTGTTTATTATTTTCTCTTAACTATTAGTGAGGTTTTGGACCCTGCTATAGTCCAAGCACTTGGAGCAGTGTCCAGCATTGGTTCAGTAATATTTGCAAGATTAACAATGGTGTGAATGAACTATTAGAGGTTTTGTGTCACATACCACAAGACAAACCATTGAGGTAGGTGTTACTATCTCCATTTTACAGATGTAGAATCTGAGGTTCAGAGAGAAGAAATGATTTGATCAAGGACACACGTATAAGTGTCCCTAATAACCTCACTTTCCTTTGCTTAAGTGGATTACAAGTCCTGTTGGGTGCTGACCCTCATCCCTTGCATCAGTATCTCATGCCTCAGTAACGAGGAGTTGACCAGAGAAGCGAATTTCCTGGGAGATGGTTTTGAATCCAGTGCAGCTTCAAATCCTGGGATGTGGGTAAGCATCCCCAGGGCCAGCAGAGTACCTGGGCTCCAGCTCTGACTGAGATCCAGTTTCAGGCAGAAATATGAGAAAGCTGCGCACAGCCTTCAGACAAGTCCAGAGATGTGCAGGTTGCCAGGACAGGCTGGTTGCTCCTTTCTCATCAGAGTGAGCCATTAAAATTATTAGAAAACATTTTTCCCTCCAGTGGTCAAAGATTTAAATGTTCAAGTGAAGATACTCTTCAGTAAAGATACTTGTTCAGTAAAGATACTGAAGAAACAAAAGAAGTTTTTAGAATCTTGGCATAGAGGAGGCCCTGTGAGTATGTCACCAAACCCAGAAAAACATTTTCATCAGGCCAATATAAAACTCTATACTCATTAAGCAGTTACTTTCCCCAGCCTCTGGCAACTATCAGTCTGTTTTCTGTTTTTGTGGATTTACCTATTCTGGACATTTCATGTGAATGAAAACATAAAATATGTGCCTGGCTTCTCTGACTTAGCATAATGTTTTGGAGCTCCTTCCATATTGTAGCATGTGTCAGTACTTCATTCCTTTTTATGGCTGAATAGTATTCCACCGTGCATGTGAACCACCTCTTGGATCGTCCACTGATGGATTATCCAGTTGATGGACATTTGGGTAGTTTCCACTTTTTGGCTATTTTGGATAGTGCTGCTATGAATAATGAATGCCTTTGACCCAGGACTTCTATTACTAGGAGCTGATCCAACCAATATGCCTATGCCCCCCCCAAAATAAAACAAAAAATTAAGAACAATCTAAATGTCCATCATTGGGGGGGCCAGGTCCATAAAGTTTATACATTTGCAGCAATTGTTCTGCAGTCTTAAAGAACAAGGCAGTTCTTCAAGGACTACGAAAAAATGGAGCCATCTTACATGAAAATTTCAGGAACAGGATATGGCGTAGTTTATGCTATCATTTGTATCATTTGTATGTATCATTTATATATCATTTGTATAGGAGTGGAGGAGGAAAGATTTTACATATATAATTTTTACCAATTTACATATTTATACTGAGATATAACTGACATAACATTAGTTTAGGTGTACAATGTAATGACTTAATGTATATATTATGAAATGATCGTCTTGAGTTAACAACCATCACCACACTTAGTTGCAAATTTTTTTTCTCCTGATGAGAACTGTTAAGATTTACTCCCAGGGCCTCCCTGGTGGACCAGTGGTTAAGCGCTGCGCTGTGGAGCTGTCGGCAGCTGCAGCGCAAGTTCGACGCTCGGCCGGGGAGATTCCCACATGGCGCGGCAGACCTCTCCTGCCTCAACCGCTGCTCCCCTCAGCAGTGTATTTCCACCAATCTGCCTGTTCTGCTCCCCACTCTGTCTCTGGTGAACCCTCTCGCCGCCCCACGCCTCTGGCCTGTACCCCAGCTTGTATGCATAAATAAATATATCTTTAAAAATAAATAAATAAAATAAAATAAAAAGCCTCTGAGCCATTGACTTGTGCTGGTGAGGTGATCCCACGTACTGAACTGGGCTGCCCCACTCGGTTCCTGGTTCATTTCTGTTCCAGAGATGGAACACAGCTCAGGTATCTTTTGGGAGACTTTCTCTTATCCCTTTGCCAGCCAGACCAAGCTCCACCAACCAAGACTTCCACCATCACTGCAGGAGCAGGTGTGCCTGTGAATGCTGTTTCCCTCTGCACAGCATGCTGCCTGGGCCTGGTACAAAAAATGGGGTCAGCAAATTGAGCCCCAGGCCTCTTCAGGACTGAGTCGTCTGAAGGAGGGAGCTGTGGGGCAAGTCCTGCACCCACAGTCCTGCGAACCTTCTTTCTTGAGCAGGAGGAATTCCCAAAGGGGCAGGACTGGCCACCTGGAGGACGTGTAGCCAACTGAGCATGCTGGGCTTGGGAGTGCAGGAAAAGTAGGGACTCCTGCTGTAGCCCTCCCTGGGGACACTGGGCTGTGGCACCTCATGAGCTTTGAGGTAGGAGGCTGCCTTTTTGGGGCAGGAAAGGGGAAGAGAAATCCCCTGCAGGCATGGTTTGAGTCAGCTGAACCGTCATAATGGAAACAACACAGCCCTCACTTCCCCTCTGAGCGCCCCAGTCCTCCATTATGAGTTGGAAATAACAGTCGTGCACAAGGAGTTGGGCTTCAGTGATGGAGATTTACACTTACACGGGCAGAAGGACACTGTTGCGGACCCCCAGGTGACAGCCAGGGGTTAAGAGACTTCAACATTTTGTTTCCAGGCCAGATGACTCTTTCATTTCCCTTAGTCCCAGGTGCAAACTCTGACCAGTTGGAGTCTTTTGGGGACCATGGATTTTTCTTGTCCATCAGTCTAGTGAGGATTCTGCCATCTGTCCAGAGAGGACATCTCTGTTTGTTTTTAATGTTACAACAGTCAATTTCATTTTATTACACTTTGCATTTTACTTTTCCCCCCACCACCATCCCTCCTATGTCCTTGTCTAAATCCCTGCCCCACCTCAACCCCAGCCCTCACAGTGTTTACTGATGTCCACTAGTTAAACTGATACTGGGCAAAATGGGGCTTTAAAATTGCCAAAGGCAGTGCCCAAATTGCTTACCGGTCACTATCTTGGTTCTGCACCCACGCACAAAATTGCAAGACTACTCAGGCTTAGGAGACAATAACAGTGGGATTTATTTAACAAACAGGAAAAAACAAAGAATTACTAAAGTCAACATATGGCCGTTTACCTTACTTAAAGCAATGTCCAGTCCTTTAAGTCCCAGAAAAGTAACAAAGGTGGCGTCTTCCCGCACTGCTGACGTGGAGCTCCTCTTCCAAACAATAGGCCACGTTTCCAGAATGGCGTCTTCCTTCTTCTGTAGAAGCACAACAGCCAGACTGTAGGCCAGGTTCCAACTCATGAGGACAACACAGAACACAACTGGAGATGCTCCCAGAACTGCCGTGGTGCCCCCAGCGCAGCACCAGGCCCACAACACTACAAACAGCAACCACAGTGGCCAGACGGCCCAACAGACTGCACTGGCACATCTTAGGAAGGCCCGCTTCTGGCCTCTGCCCTCTTCCTTCGGCTGCAGTAAAGACAAAACTGGGAGCAGTTTCTGTTGCTTGGCTACTTGCAAAGCCTCCAAAGTCTCTGGTCCCAAAGTCACTGAAGAGTCCAAAAACGTTTCTTCTTTTCCTACATCATGGCAACTGCTTCCTCTATTCCTGCATCATGGCACCTGAATTCCACTTCTCCTTCAGTCCCTTTTATTTCTCATCAGACTCTCCACCCCAAACTGCAGAACTTAGCATTTTTTCCTGGGACTATTTGTTCTCATCAGCAAACCCCCTGCAGGGGGCACCACCTTTACTGGACTTTGGACTCAGCCCCGTTACAGTTTTTGTAAGCAGTTCACTTTATCGAATTGTTTGCTATCTAAATGTCCAGCATTTGTTTTTCCCTTCTGACTTGCTTTACTACACTTAACTCTCAGAGGCCATCTTGATGGAAGGGACAGCAGTTTGTATAACTGGCCCAAGAATGGGAGTGATGTCGTTTTAGAGTCGATAGATTTGAGAGCGGAGCAGGGTCCTTGGGTTCACTCTGGGAAAGGTTTCACCAGAGCTCCCTTCAGCGGCACGTGACAAGTTTCTCCTCGAGACAGAGACTCAGTTATACTTAAAGAACAGGCTTATTAGGACAAGGAAGTAAAGGACACTTGTACAGATACAAGTGGACAGGAAGAGCTGCCCCTCTGAGGGAGGCAGGTCTGCTAAGAGAGGCCTGCATGGTGCGGGTCACAGGCAGGCAGGCTGCTGCCCTGCAGAGGGACAGAGTTGGTAAAGGAAAGCACCTGCATAGGCACAGGTGGGCGGAGAAATGGCTGCCCCGAGTTCTTGCAGGGATGGCACTGATACAGCCTTCTTTCAGTTGGGAGGGGCTCATCTTTGAGGATGGCTGTCTGTTTGCTGGCTAGCTAGAATTAGAAAAGAGACCGGAGATTCTACAATGGGCTCAATCTCCATATCTTTGGCCCTAGACTGCAGTCTGGCTCCTACCTATGCTTTGTAACTTAGGAGCTGGCACCTAGGGATTGTGCTAATGGTTATGTTGATTTCTTCTACCCCCACTTTCTTGTGTGGGTCTAGTTCTAATCTTATTTTGCGTTATATCTCCTCCATCAGGAGCAGGGTGGGGAAGGCCAGGTGACCACCAAGTTCCTTCTGGGGGTGGAGGGTGCAGGAATAGGCTTCCTGAAGGAACGCAGGTTGAGACGCTTACTCACTATATGGGTCTGACACCCGCAGGGACATTCTGTTCCCTTCTTCCTCTTTCCTAAAGTCGGGCCCCAGCAGGGGGAGGTCTGAGGCTGTCTTGGCCGCTGCCAGCACGGAGACTCAGGGTCTGCCCTGAATTGACTCCTAAACCTCTTTGGGTGGGAGGGAGAACTTTTCCCTCACAAGGACCGGTGCCCTGCTGTGGGGTGGGCATCCATCCCGCTCAGGTTCCTGTGTCACATGGGGAAGCGACTTCGCCTCTCTGGGCCTCAATTTTCTTGCCTGTAAAGTGGGGTTGCTCACAACCCTTATTTGTCAAAGTTGTGGACACCGACAGGCTTGATGGGAGTTGGGCCGCGCACCATCTGGGGGCGGGATGTTGGGGTTGTGTGGTGTCGCTGTCGCCGCCCCGGCCCGCCCCCGCCCGCCCCCGCCCGCCCCCCGCCGCTTCCTCCTAGCGGGGCAGGCGCGAGTGCTGAGCGGCTGGGCCCTCGCGGGCAGCCCCTTGCCGCCGCGCCATGTCCGCCGGTTGGTTCCGGCGCCGCTTCCTGTCGGGGGTTCCGCTTCCAGCCAAGCGTCCGCCCAGGCCGCGCGCCAGCCCGGTGCCCTACCGGCGGCCCCGCTTCCTGCGTGGCTCGGGCTCGGGCCCCGGTACCGCCGACGCCTCGCGCGGCCCGGACGCCCGCCCCGTGCGCAGCCCAGCGCGAGGCCGCGCACTGCCCTGGAACGCAGGCTACGCCGAGTGAGTGTCCCACCCCCGAGCTGCCTGTCCCGGGCGCCCCTCGCTCCCCACCGCGGTCCCCGACGCGCGCTGAAGCAGCCCGGTCCGTGCCCACCTAGAAAGGTGGCTACGTTGAATGAGTGACTCTCCCAGCCCCCTCCTTGTGAATCGCAACCTCTTGTCCACGTCGGGACTCTGAACTCCGCTTTCCCACCTCAGCCTTTTCCTTGGGACTCCAGCCTACTTCGGGGAGGGTTGTGGGTCCGCTCTGCACGCCATGGGTTTCCAAAGATGAGGCTGGAACCTGGGCGAAATTCCAGAATTCCGGGCTTTGGAGCGACTCCCACAACCGCGCGCGCACACGTCTCACCCAAGGTTGTGGCCTGTGCTGTGTGGGACAGGGATTCTGGCTAAGATGGGGTGGGGGACAGGCAAGGGACCCCAGCTCTCCCCTGCCCTTACTTCCCAGTCCAATTCAGCAAGTAGGCTCCAGAGGGACTGGGCCCTGCATTTTGCCCAAACGGTTAGGAAATTGACACCATGTTTTTTTTTTTTTTTTTTTAAAGATTTATTTATTTATGCATACAAGCAGGGGTACAGGCCAGAGGCATGGGGCGGGGAGAAGGTTCACCAGAGACAGAGCGGGGAACAGAACAGGCAGATAGACCGAAGTACACTGCTGAGGGGAGCAGCGGGCGAGGCAGGAGAGGTCTGCTGCACCATGTGGGAATCTCCCTGGCTGGGTGTCGAAATCGCGTCACCGCTGCCGACAGCTCCACAGCGCAGCGCTTAACCACTGTGCCACCAGGGAGGCCCTGACACCATGTTTGTCTCAGTGTGTCAGGGACAGCGTGGGGGACTCAGCTCTGGCGGGTGCTCTGGCAGGGACATGGGTGTGTCCCAGAAGGGTTCACTGAGCACTTCTTGGCCTCAGGATCATCAACGCAGAGAAATCTGAGTTCAACGAGGATCAGGCTGCCTGTGGGAAGCTGTGCATCCGGAGGGGCGCACTTGAGGCTGAAGAGGATCAGGAGTGGGTGACCCTGTGCCCAGAGGAGGTGAGCCCGGCCAGGCTTGAGCCCCTCTTCGAAGGCTGCGGTCAGGACTGGGGCCAGGGTAACAGGTTGAGGTTCTTGCCCTGCTGCCCCATGCTGGACAGGGGCCAACCAGGGAAGCCGGGCCGAGCCTGATACCTAGTCCTTTCCGTCCAGTTCCTGATGGGTCATTACTGGGCCCTGTTTGATGGGCATGGAGGCCCAGCTGCAGCCATCCTGGCTGCCAACACCCTGCACTCCTGCCTGCGTCGGCGGCTGGAAGCTGTGGTAGAGGCCATGGCAGCCACTCAGCCCCCCATGCACCTCAGCGGCCATTGTGTCTGCCCCAGTGACCCCCAGTTTGTGGAGGAAAAAGGCATTAAGGCAGAAGACTTGGTTATTGGGGCTCTGGAGAGCGCCTTCCAGGAATGCGTGAGTGTGTCCTTTGGCTGGGGAAGGAGGGAAGGATTTGCCCCCAGGGACCTGGGAGCTCAGGGCGGGGGCATTCCTGCACATGACAGCGTCCCCTGGGTCTTCGGATTGGGAAGACAAGATTGGGGTTGTTTATTATTAGCGGTTATCATTGTCAGCCCCCACCGATCCAGCACCCACTATGTGCACTGCCTGGAGGTCCTTGTTACAGGGACGCGTTTCTCTTCCTCAGTTTTGAGTAGCTGTGTGACGTCCTTCCTTCCCCCATGGGATCCAGCTCGATCTCTTGACCATAAGGACCCTGGAGTTATGGCTAGATTGTGGGTTGGGCCTGCCAGGCTTGCCGATGGGGAAGTGGGAATTGGGAACGGCGTGGTGTGGCGGCGCGAGCAGCAGCTGAAGTGGCCTTGGTTTGCCCTAGGATGAGGTGATCGGGCGGGAGCTGGAGGCCTCAGGCCAGGTGGGCGGCTGCACGGCCCTGGTGGCTGTGTCCCTGCAGGGAAAGCTCTATGTGGCCAATGCGGGAGACAGCAGGTGAGTGAGCCCTGAGGGGGTGCCGAGGCGCCAGAAGCAGTGGGAACAGCAAAAGGGCCAATGGGAAGACGATGGGGAGGATTGACTGGCCGAGTTGTGTGTGCCTGGAGTGTGTCAGTGTGAGGGTGGACAGTGGATGCCAGGGACCTCAAATGCCAGGTTGAAGGGTTGAGCCTGAAAGGCCCCTGACTGCAGCCTAAGGAGCCATGGGCAGAGATGGCTCCTGGTTGCTGACGGGCTTGCAGGAGGAAGATGACTGGTGAGGGTGTCCCGCAGACCTCTCCCCCTCCCCAACCCCACCCAGGGCCATCCTGGTACGGAGAGATGAGGTCCGGCCCCTGAGCTCTGAGTTCACCCCAGAGAGTGAGCGACAGCGAATTCAGCAGCTGGTAGGTACCCTAGGTGGAGGGACGCTACGGGCCTCCACCTGCTAGGTCCAGCGCCCCCAGAAGGAGCGTGATCTGAGCATCGCCTCCCTGCCCCAGGCTTTTGTCTGCCCCGAGCTTTTGGCTGATGAGTTCACCCGACTGGAGTTTCCGCGGAGGCTGAAGGGGGATGACTTGGGGCAGAAAGTCTTGTTCCGGGATCACCACATGAGTGGCTGGTGAGCAAAGGAGTGTGGGGACACGAGGGGGAGGGCCAGCCCTGGGGCAGTCTCCTCCCACCTGGGCAGGGTGGGCGCTGTGTGGGGAGTGATGATGTGAGGAGTACGGCCGGGGCTGATGCTGAGGCTGCTCCTGCAGGAGCTACAAGTGCGTGGAGACGTCGGATCTCAAGTACCCGCTGATCCAGGGACAGGGTAGGCAGGTCAGTGAACGGCCCCTCCAAAACTCCCGCTTCTTTTCCCCGTGCAGAGGTGGGAGCGCCTTCGTGCCTCGCGCTGGACTGTGGCTGGTGCCTCAGGATCTGCTCCGAGCCCACAGGCTGTTTCTCCCTTAGCCTGGGGTTCCCAAGGGCCCAGCTCCTCCCTTAACGTGCTCTACTTACGCATTTGCTGGGGCTGTTTGCTGTCACCTCACACCTCCCTTGTCCCCAGGCCCGGTTACTGGGAACACTGGCTGTCTCCCGGGGCCTGGGAGACCATCAGCTCACGGTCTTGGACACAGACATCCAGCTCAAGCCCTTCTTGCTCTCTGTCCCACAGGTGAGAGCGCAACATCCCACCCAGCTCCCATCTAGCCAGAAGGGCAGAGGCGGCGGCTGGTGGGATGTGGGAAGGGACTGCCGAGGATCCTCAGGCTTGACTTTGCAGGTGACAGTGTTGGATGTGGACCAGCTGGAGCTACAGGAGGAGGATGTGGTTGTTATGGCAACTGATGGGCTCTGGGATGTCCTGTCCAATGAGCAAGTGGCACGTCTGGTACGGAGCTTCCTCCCTGGCAACCGTGAGGACCCTCACAGGTACTATAGCTGCTAGGAACATGCCGAGGCCCAGGGTGGTGCCACAGTAACACCAAGTAGTTCTGGCTGAGAAGACAGCACTGACGATGAGTCTGGCTCAGGGCAGCTGGCCGGAATCGGGGCTGTCTCAAGCTTCTGGGGGTGATTGTGGGTCCCAAAATCTTTGACTCCTGTGGCCCTCTCAGTCTTAGAGCTTGCCTGGCTCCTGTCAGACTGCTTTGCCAGGGTCCTCAAAAGTCCAGCCCTGTCCAGCAAGTTCTCCCTGAAGGATGGCCTTGCCTTTTGCATTGCCCCTGAAATGCATCTGCAGGATGGCCCCCACAGGTTCTCGGAGCTGGCCCAGATGCTGATACGCAGCACACAGGGGACGGACGACGACCCCGCAGGGGAGGGGCAGGTGTCCTACGACGACATCTCTGTGTTCGTGATTCCCTTGCACAGCCAAGGCCAAGGGAACCTTGGCCACTGAGAGGATTCAGACACCGCATCCAAGAACCAGTCCTGGTCCTGCCTGGGCATCTCTCCACGCTGGTCAACAGCACCCTGCCCCCAGACACAGCATAAGGTTCTTAGTCTCCAGTCCATGTCAGGGAATCCACTCAGCACCCCCCAAAGCCCACACAGGGTGCTTTTTGGAAAGGTGTGGGTAGCCTCACATCTGCTGAACAGCCATCTTGAAGCAGCCCCGGTGGGGAGAACAGCTCAGGTCTTGCCCTGCTCCACTTGCCTCAGAGGCACAGGTTGTAAGGCTAAAGTTGGGGCGGGGGTGGGGCGGCGGAGAACAGAAAGGGCCAAGAGGGAATGGCTTGCGTGGGGACTGCCCTCAGATCATGCCCAGTGCCACCCTAGGCTGATGTCCAGCAATGGCTTTGTTGCTCATCACCTGTTATTAAATCCCTGAGTGCAGAAGAGCCTTGTGAACTGTGAATTTCTGTAGTTTGGCATTATAGTACATCTTTTGCTTTCTTGTGACCTTCCAAGGACTTGGTCTAAGCTCTTGCAAGCTTGCATAGTCAGGACTGTTTTCTCTGAGGCCTCTGTAGTTCCCAGCTCGACAGTGAGCCCCAGTGAGAGAACTGTTGCCCTGAGAACAGAACAGAGGTCTCCACCACCACGTGTGAGCACTGGCCTGGAGGTACCAGAAGGGCGGCCTTTAACTTGTTTCCGGGTATGAATCTCGTGAAGCTAGTCTTAACTGGAGACAAATCAGTTGAGTCTCTGAAGTTTGCTGTTTGAAGAACTTAGTTCTTCATCTCTCCCACAAGATTATAAATCTAGCACTTGCCAAGGCTCAGATGTTTCGCAAGTATTTGAATTAGAAGGCAACCATCTCCTTGACTTCAGCCTTCCCCGACTCACTTCTACTTTAGTTTACAACTGAAATGTTTTTCCAGGCAACTCAGTGACCTGTACTGACGTCAGGAAGGAGAAGGGCATGGGCCCCAGAATCCAGAGTAAAGTATGTATCTTATGTACTGGGGAGACTTTTGGACCCCCTTATGTTCTCCAGGGAAGAGAGGAAAAACTACAAAATCTCTCATTTTCCAAAGTCCAGCATTTCTGGGCCTTTATAGATCTGTCCACAACTAGGTCCTGACAACTGGCTGGCCTCAGAAACCCTCGGCAGCTCCTCCAGAACTCGTTAGGTAGCTGGAAAATGCGTTTTACTCCACTAGTTAGGCAGCCTAGATGAGTTTTACTTCCTTCTTCCTCAGCAATCTCCTCCCTTCTGCCCCACCCCCCAGCAGAGTGTGGGCAGTATCCTGTGCCTGCCTCTCCCCCACACCAACTGCCGAGCCAGCTTGCACCCACAGCCCACGTGCTTTCTTTCGCTCCTCACCGAAGGCAGATGCCTAGGAAAGGGTACGGTGGGCTTTGAATGCGAGCAGGCCGACAGGGAGTGGCCGCTGCAGGGCAGCCGCACTGACCTGCTGCCTTTCGGCAGAGCCAAACGCTACACCAGCCCTCAGGCAGTGAGGGGGCTCTCCTGGAGCGGCGCGGCCTGTTCTTCACAGGCTGAGCTATCCCCTCTGCTGCCATCAGAGCCTTCGGCCACCCTCCGATGACCCTGTGCAGAGTAGCCAGCCCAAGACTGTCTTTTTCTCTGGTTCAGGGAGGGCCAGGCAAGAGGCAGGCAGGAAAATAACAACTCATGGCTGGGCAACCAGTGGACTTGGACTTCTGCCAGAATTGTACAGAAGCCTCAAAGAGGCTCAACTACCCTTGCTCCCAAGAAGCCAGGGCCTAGCAGAACCAACCTTACCTCAGCTAGAGGCTGCCAATCTGATCAAGGGTTAGAGAACAGTGGGACATGAGAGGCAGCCTGAAGTATGTGCCACATGCAGTCTTTGAAGATCAAGGCTGGCTGGGCTGGCCTGTCTAGTCCATTTTTTCTGGCTCTGAGTTTATTGGAGCGGGGGTTGAGGAGGCCCAGGCTGCGGTGTTGAGGGCTGGGTCTAAGGGGTCCCGCCCCCGACCACCAGCCTTAGTCACAAGGACAGTTGGGGGCAGCAACAGGAAGTCCAAAAATTCATCCTTTTGGTATTATAGGGAATGCCAGTGTGAGCCGGGAAGATTAAGAGGTGACAATCCATCCCTCCCACCAACTCTAGAAACCAAACAATGCTCTGTAAGATCAATGGGAGGGTGTAGCCACACAATTCCGTTTAAGACAGATAACATGGAAAAAAATGTTTATATGTTAAGTACAAAAGGGACATAAAATCGTATATACAGTAGAATAACAACTATGTAAACACACCAAGTCTATGCACAGATAGGTCTAGAACATTTAACACCAAGAGTATAGTGGTAGCATTTGGGTGGCAAACTGATTCCTCTTAAAACTCTAAACTTCTTTTAATGAGGATGATTTTAACAGGTTTAAGAACAAGAAATACCCCACTGGCTGGTGGTTGAGCAGTGCAGTGTCACATAGAAATCTGTCGCTTTGGCCCTGATGCTCGAGAGCGTGGAGAGCAGCCCCACCCACCACCACTTTGGAGTGCCTGAGCACCTCTGGCTCCCACAGAGGGCATCCCTGCAACCCCGGCCCTCAGCCTTCCGGCCCACAACCTCTTTTCTCCCTTCACTTTACTCCCACCACATCATCTCTCGTCACTTCTAGCTGCCTCTTTTCCCTTTCCTTCCCAACTCAGGAGTCAGTTCTGCAGCCACAGGTCCCATAAATAGAGGTCACACAGTGTGTATTTCCAAACGCTGTGGTGCCTCAGCTTTTGACACATAGAACTCAATACAGGTAATTTTCCTGCCACAGGCAAGTCATGCTTGGTGGCCACTCTGGTTGCAGATGTTTAATTATGCAGCCTTCCTTGTTAACCCAGTTTTATGGGCACGCGCTCTGAAGTGTCACTCCTACTATGAATTTTCTCTATTAGGAAGCCAGGAGTGAGCGGTAACAGCTCAGATCATTTCGTTTCTAAAAGTCCCCCCAACTTTTAGAACCACAGAAGCTGCAGATGCCAATCTACATCTGAGAAAGGTATATGCCTCTTGCCCTTTAAGTCTGAGGAACACATAAAAGAATGCTAAAAACCAAACTGAGACAAAAAATTATGAGCAATTCATAGCCTATTCCTACTGTTGAACAGAGGCAGTAAGTTTCCTTTTTCACTAACATGTACTCCTGGGCAGGTGCTAACTTTGCTAAGCCTGTTTCTGGATCTGCTTACACGTTTACTCGGGAACTCAGAGAAATAACGTGCCCCTCAGCCTGCTCTAAGACGGTCTCGCAGGGGAAGAAAAGGCCGCGAGCCAGCTGCTGTCCATCTCAGCCTGGTCAGGACCCTCCTCCCGAGAAAAGCCAAGGAAAGGAAAGCGGACATCCTGGTAAACAGCATGGCAAAGAAGCTTAGACAACTGAAAATGCTGAAGGTCCCAGCATCCTGTCCCCCAACTACTGTAAGCCAGACACAAAAGGCATGCAAAAGTGACTGACGCACACGTACAGGTGCGGACAGAGCATCACTGGGCAAGAAGGGGGCTAATACTGCAGAGGGCCCCAAAGTGTGGCTTGAGGAACACAAGAGAGTTATTCCAGGACCCTTACTTAGCTGCCATGGTAATAGAAAACACTCGAAGCTTTGCTTCATTCAGTCTCCCAAAGGGAAAAAGGGTTATAGGGAAGACTCACTAACACCTGTGGCAAATACTATTTGCAAGGATGCAGCCTTTCTCCTGGGCTGCAGGACTTCATCTCCTTCGGCTGAACTCTGAGAAATGAGATCTTTTTAAATATATATATATATGCATACATCCATATACATCTATGTATGCACACACAGATATATTTAAATGGAGGTGTACACACTGTGCTAAAATACAAACAACAGAATCCCAGGTCATCTATAAAAAAGGCTAAATATAACATATAACACAGGCCTAGAGTCAGCTCTTAGTTGAGAGCTAAGGAAGGGGTGGTATTATTTGGAGCTTATGTACACAATCTGTGGTGGGCAGGGAAGGCATCAGTGTAAACAACTCAGGCTCACTTTACAATACTGGCCCACAGGAAAGCGTGACGTAGCTCATGTACAAAACAGACTCTCACTGCACTTTTGTACACAACCAAACTCCATAGGCACCTAGGAGGACCAAGGGTCCATCTTGATGGTAAGGGACCACCCGAGGTTGCTGCTAAGCCTCCCAGTCCTAGGAACTCATCTGCAACCCCTCCCTCCCTTCAGGCTCTTAGGCTTTTCCCCACTCAACACCCAGAGCCTGAGGCATGCTCAGATTACCCACCCCACAGACTAACCTGCAAGACTTTCTGGCAAGCAAGGTTCTTCTGTACCTGTCCCTTTATGATCCCAAGATATATGAAGACTTATTTCTGTAAATGTTTGGCACCTAAGTAACATGATGGCTGTGGAGTAATGCCACAATGACACAGGGAGAGCCAGTAACAAGACATGCAGGGTGAGGGCAGGGGCTCTGAGCTGCCTTAGCATCTCAAAACCAGAACTGTGGCTTCCCATGCATTTATGGGGTGGGGAGGGGATGTGCAGAATTAACAACTTCACTGGCTCCTCAGCAGCAAATACATTCAAATTGAAGGCGTCTTGAGGGCCCCACTATACCCTAATCATGAGTCTGGTCACTCCTCTGGAGGAGCTTGGTGCAGTGACAGCTAGAAAATCTGAGTCCCAAACAAAACTGCCGCACCTAGAGTCCTTTCGTAGCAGCTCGGCAAAGTTTTTTTTTTTCTTTTGAGCAGATGTACAGCATATCCGGGGAAGGCCATGTGGAAGGACGCTCCGTCAAGTGATCCAATCACTATTATCTCAGTCCCCTCTGAGTTTTTTCCTGCTGGCCACCCTCACTGTACAGAAACAGCCGAGCGACATCAGGGTCAGTCATCAATGGTGGGCAACCAGAAGGCCTGGAAAGAGAATGTAAGTCAACTTTAAAAAGCCAAGCCTCTTACTCACTGTTGAGGGGTCTTCTTAGCCCTTCCCATAGCATCAAGGTACATAGCGCCAAAGGTGGAAGAGTTATGGCTGGTGATCCTCCCTCCTGATCAACCCTCTCTGGCAATCTATGGTAGCAGAAACACTCCATCTCTGCATGAAGCTGGTTGTTCACTTTCAACCACAGTGATCCAGGGGTAAGGAAAAAAGTGGTGCTGTCCAGTAGGTAGGTGGCCAGGTAACCTCAGTCCCTTTTTCCACCAGCTCTAAAAAATGAGGGATTGGATTGGATGGTATTGTTTCATCGCTAACAGTGTTTTCTTGGTTTGAAAAATGGGGTAGGAGTGAGAGCACAGCATGTTCTGGTTAGGCTAGTGGCGACATCTCTCGTCCCTAAATGCCTGTGAGGAAACTGGAGTCTGAGGCTCCCTGATGCTCTGCTCCGCTAGTGCTGTCTAGGAAGAGACAAAGGCCTAGTGGACACTCTTAGTGAGTTCTTTTTAATAACCATCTGAAGAATTTCTGAGGAATTCAGCATAAACTTAGGACTGAAAAAATTAAAAGGACGCAGCTCAAAAAGTTGGTTCAAAGCATTTTAAGAAGCCAAAAGTTGTCAAGCATGGCCCTAGGTAGTCTGGATGGCAAAACTGGTTTGTATTCTCCAGGGAAGCTCAGAGGTATCCCACATCATGGTAAGAAAAATAAAAATGAAAGACTAATCCAACTATAGATCAGATACTAGGAGATGAAAGAGGGAAGCCACCAGTTGAAAAACATGAACTTGGGTGATCTGGTTTAAAACACAGCTTGCTGTGCTCCTTCAGCTACTACCACCTCGAACGGAAAGGGGCCCTAGGTAGAGGACATCTCCCATTGTTCACATACCATATTGGAACATGCGCTGGCAAAGGTCATGAACTTGGGGTTAAACTGCAAACAAGTAATAGGGCCTGTGTGTTTGCCATCTAACACAGCTACTTTTATACCACTCTCTCCGTTCCAGACATGGATCTTGCCATCCTCTGAACCTACAGAAAATATTCAAGGAAAATACAACTTAAAGCACAATACAAATGCAAGTAGGAAAGAGACAGGGATTGACATCTGAAGTAAGAGCAAGCTTCAGGACCTAGCCCTCAGTAAAAACTGAGAGGGCAGAGATGGCAGTGAAGAAAAGACATGTTGCAAATTGATTTTGATTTGCTATTTGTTCCTGGGCAAGTCACTTCCTCTCTAACTTTAGTTTTTTTTTCATTTAAAAAGGGAGCTGAGCATCATTATCCTTCCAATATCTAGCCACTAAGACAACTGAATGCAGGATTATACCAGAAAGTTAGTATCACTACTAAGAGTGCTTACAGAGTTTGATTCTACTGCTGGTCTCGGAAAGACCAATATTAAAGGTCCAGGCCCAGTAAAGAACTGCGAAATTGGCATAATATGCTACACAGAAATCTGAGAACATCTATCAAAAGAGTAGTAACAGTTAACACTAACAAAATCAACATGAAAAAATGCACAGTACTAGGGAAAGAACCCCTAAGGGGAATAAAGGGGAAGCTTACCAATCATAATAAACTGGGAGTCTGGAGTAAAAGAGGCTTCCAGTGTGACAGCTTTGCTGTTCGCATAACCCTAAAAGAAGCACAACAGTTCTGTTGTTACAGGGCCATTAACAAAAAATAACTGCCTAGAAACACTGTCCCAGTGTGTATATCATCTTCCTTTCCATGAAACCCTTTCTTTATGCCTAGCACCATCAAAGTTCCAACTTCTGCAACTACCCTTTACAACTCATCCCTTTTATCTCCAACTGCATAATCATAGGGCAAAGAAAATGTTTTATTTCAAAACACCAAATTTGGGTCACTGGGTGAAAGCCAGAATCCAAAGGAGGTGAGTTCATGTGCAGGAACAAAATAGAAGTGAGTTGAAGATAACTACTAGTTTTCATTAGTCTGCTAGTACAATCCTCAAGCCAGGAGGTCTGCGCATGGAAATGGCTATCCTCAAAGGTTATCAGCTCACCCCAAACGTGTGCATCACCACTCCCTTGAAAGCATCAATGAGGCGGATGAAGCTGCCATTGGTGGAAATGAGGATGAGTTTGCCATCATTGCTGAATTTAAGTCCTGTCCACTCACAAGTCCTATCATACTGCATCTTAAAGGTCGCAAATGGCCCCTGCAAAAGAAAAAATGGCAACCTTAGGCCCAAGGCAAATCAACAATTCCTTCTGTCAGAGCCAACTCTCATTATACCTTTAGATTTCTTTTTGATTAAGGAAAATGAGGACGAATTACTCTGGCATGCTCTAGCATCTAGCGACCTCCCCTCCACCATAGAAAAGATTCTTAAATGTCCAACTCACCCTTCAAAACTTCCATAACATCAAGATGCTCAAGGATTCAACATTTACCTTATCAAAAGAGCGAAGATCATAAAGTTTGACCATTTCAGAATTAACACCTGCAGCAAAAATTAACCCTTCTGGATCAAAAGAACAAACTGGCTTGCCTTGTAGATGCATGAGGCCCTAAGAGAAAAGAATTAAGACACAAAGTTAATGACCCCCACCAGCATATAACATACTTCTCCCAATGTCATACTCTTGACGATACAATGCTACTCTGGATGATACAACCAGAAAAGACACAGCTACAAACCTACCTACAGAATGGGAAAAGTGACCATAAAACTAAGGTTTAAAAAACAGAGGTCTCTATAAAACTGATTTCAGATCACGTCCAACTCTACAATTTTATAGACACTAAATTTTAAGAGAACTGTTTTTAAAACAATAAGCCACAGAGCAGCATAAGGCAGTATGCAGTGGATTAGGGTATTTGCTTAATTATCAGCTATCTAACAGGAAAACAGATTTCCACTGAAGTTTAAAAAGACTCTGGGATCCCAGAATGGAACCACTGCTTTCCCCTTCCCGAGAGTGAGAGGTGATGAAATGACTACTACAGAAAACACTGAAAGTGTAATTGTGAGGTACTCTTACCTGGCAATTCGGAGACCGGAGATCCCAGAGTCGAATGGTCTTATCAAGAGACCCAGAAATGAAAGTGTCATCCACAGGTGACATGGACAAGGCCACCACCCTGCAATGTATCCAGAAAATAGGAGTTGAAGCAAAATATTTGTAAAAACTGGGAACAAATGCTAAACCACTCTGCCTGCCTGCCTGCCTGCCCCCCCCCCACTCTCTCTCTCTCTCCTTCCCCAAACTGTCATTTTAAGAAACACACATACACAAACAATCTGGAATAATCAAAGACAACTAGTATAATGAAGGAAAAAAAAAAGCTAAAGCATAAAAATGTATGATGCCAATAAAAATCAAACCATAATGAGATACCACTTCATACCCACTAGCAAGGCTGTAATCAAAGAGAGGTAAAAAGTGTTGGTGAGGATAAGGAGAAACTGGAACCCTTACACTGTTGGGTTGGAATGGAAAATGGTAGTTGCTTTGGAAAAGTTTTACAGTTCCTCAAAGTTAAATAGTTTCTATATAACCCATTAAATCCCACTCCTAGGTATATGCATGTGTATGTATATATACACATATTTATATGCCTATCGCATGCTCCCGGACAGGCAAAGGGGAGCCACCTGCTGTTCTTCTCAGTAGATCAGGTCCATTTGCTGGGGAGATGGCAGTCTTTTCAGTACAGGGCATGGCAATGGCAGAGCAAGAACAGGAGCAGAGGGGACAAGAGAGCTCAGGATAAGTCCTTGGAAGAAATGCTTTTGAGTGAGCTACTCTTGATGACACCACCATAAAAGGAGACCCATATCGGAAATACAGTTCTAGTAGCACAAGTCCATGGCTCTTGATGTGGTCCCCAGCACCAAGGAGTGTGTTAGAAATGCAGATGCTCAGGCCTTACCCAGATGTACTGGCTAAGTTCTGGGCTATATAAACACACACACAAGAAAAATGTCCACACAAAAATGCTTGCCTAAGTTCAAGACAGCATTACTCATAACAGCGAAAAAGTGGAAATACTCTCCCCAAATAGCATGACCTTAACTAGAAGTTTGTGAACTCTAACCAATGTTCTCAAACCTGACTGGCACCAGCATCACCTACACAGCGGGTTAAAGCACAGATTGCTGGGGTCTCTTCCCAGAACTCTGATCCAAGACCTCTTCCTTCTTGGTTTTAGGGAAGAATAGTTCCACATTCTGGCTTGGCTACAAAACACTTCAAAGATGTAGTAGCTGATATCACAGATGAAGATTATAGAGGAAATGTTGGTGCTATACTGTTTCATTTCAACAAAGAAAAGAGTTTGAAGTAAAAATGCTGATCAAATTGCTTAGTTCAACTGTCAATGGATTTTTTTTAAAAAAACCTAGAAATAGAGGAATTCAAGTTTTGAATGACAGGAAAAGGGATTTAGGGCTTGGTTCCCCTCTAAAGAATTGAAATTTATGCCAAGAACAGAAAATGAGAAAATTTATCTTTTCTCTTAAAAAATAAAAGTTCTGCCTGAAAAAAAATTCTTCTAATATATGCAACTAACATTTGCACTAACTCCTCAGCTTAAAAATTTATGAGGCTATGTTCTGCTCCCCACTGTGTCTGGTGAATCCTCTCACCACCCCACACCTTGATCTATACCTCAGCTGGTATACATAAATAAATAAATCTTAAAAAAAAAATTTAAGAGGCTATAAGTCAAATTTTCCTAGTAATGCTGAGGTGATAACATACACTGCATAGAATGTACATGGACAGGTAATTTTATGCCATGGTATTCAGGCCAAGAGCTCAGAAGTCTATCTTGGCACAAGACTCTACAATTCCAAGAGTGACAGAATTTTTCTGGGAGCTACACCTATGCTGGACAGGGTTTCAATGGAAGATGCCTTTTAGAAGGTGCCAGATAGGAAGGTCTGAGGCCTATGTTCAGGAAGCACTAGAGTTCACTTCAACTGTAGTGGTGGGAGATTAACACTGGGATAATTGGTCGGAGCCAGAGGGGGCAGAACCTGATTCCAAGGGGAAGGAACAGGCAGCTCTGGAGAACCATTACAGCTTTCTGAGGGAGAGTTTGCGTGGTCAGAACTCCACTACAGGGTACTGAAGCAGGACAATGAGATTAATTCAGATTTGACGATCCCTCACCTACTAGAGCATGAGCCAGGGGAGAATCAAAGTAGAGAATATGAAAGACAGTGACACACGAGGTTAAACCTAGGTAGAATAATAGGATGTAACAATTCTGAAAGGTAGGTAGAATGGAAGTGAATTTGACAATAGAGGCTTTGAGTCCAGGTAAGTGGAAAGAAGAGAGATGAACAAACATGAGACAGGCTAAGGAACTGGCTCAAGAAATCTAATAATGGGCCTCATTGGTGGCGCAAGGGGTTAGGTCTCAGCACTTTGAATCTATCACTAGCCATTGCAGTACGAGCAAGGGGAGAATCAAAGTAGAGACTATGGAAGGCAGTTCAATCTCTGGCCAGGGAGCTAACCCACATGGCGCAGCAGACCTCTCCTGCCTCGCCTGCTGTTCCCCTCCAGCAGTGTATTTCGGTTGATCTGCTTGTTCTGCTTCTCGTTCTGTCTCTAGTGAACCCTCTCACCGCCCCACATCTCTGGCCTGTACCCCAGCTTCTATAAAAAAAAAAATAAAATCTTTAAAAAAAAAAAAGAGAAAGAAATAGATTCAAAATAAAGAAGACCAGGGGCCTCCTTGGTGGCACAAGGGGTTAAAGTCTCAGCACTATAAAGCCTACACCCCAGCTCTTGTATACATAAATAAATAAATCTTTAAAAAAAAAAAAAGAATTAGGAAGTCAAGAGGTTGGATAATTGAAAATATTGGAAAGAATTTAAAATGCAATCAATTCTTTATTACAGACATTTTTGAATATTAATTTGACCACAAATAAGCAAAAACATCTACCTTTCACAAGCCATTCTTTGACTGGGACTACAGAGTAACCATCAGCTGCCACCTTTTATCTTTAGCAACACAGAAATGCCCTGCCCAATCAGAAGAACAGACAAAAACAGGGTACTCGCAAACCATCTGTCAGGACTCTGTACCACTCTAAGCTGTAATGGGTTATTATACATTTGCAAAGGAAAGGAAGAAATGCCCCATGTGACTGAATTATCACCCAAGGTTTGAGGGGGAGAGGAGGGTGAAGAGAGAGATGATTTTAACCAAATTTGAAAAAAATACTGGGGAAAAAGGACTGGGAGAATTGGAGTTGGAGAGAAGCGTTCTACTTTACAAAATAGAACAAGGAAACGAGTTCCCTTACTTTCAAATGTAACATAGGACAATTTTATTTATTTTTTTTATATCCTCAAGATTTTCATGTGGAACATGTTATGTACAGCAAGGGCTAATGAAATAGGCACTACCTATACCAGAAGGCCTCATACATATAAAGGGTCCTTTCATTAAGGTACAGCTGATATTTGGAATTTCAATGTAATTTTTATAACACAGGTTTCACTGAGTATCTTTTATCTACATTTCGTTCTAATTATGTTTTAACTGAGATTTTGGTTTGGTTTATCTATGACGTACTATCTCTGTTTCCAGAACCTCAGCCTCAGTTAAGCGGAGGTTTATAAGAGAAGACTTAAGAATGCTAACAGCAGTAAGGAAATAGCTTCAGTTCACTAATAAAATCTCTCCACTTATCTATTTTATGAATAACCTCAGGGATAAAACAAACAAACAAAAACCCAATCAAAAAGACCTATTAACGTCTGCAACACTTGGGTCTTACCTTTTACTATGTCCAGGAAAATACCTGATGTATTTGTTGTCATGCAAGGACAGGTAACGAATAGTATCTGCAAGAAGACAAATAAGGCATGACGATACCTTATGATTTAAAAAGAAATTAGACAAAAGACAAGGTCAAAGAATTCATTGTTTTCCATAACCCAGATAAGGTGTGATTAAGTAATGGGGAATAATTCCTCTCCACAGTTGAACAGTGGATATAATTCAAAAGCAGAGATATTGACAGTATACAAAACAATGTTTCAAATCGTTGTTTTACTACTAATCTGTGGTTGCTGCATAGTGATAATGCAATTTGTTCTACAAATACACCCTGGCCCCAAAAAGAAAACAAAAAACAAATAAACAAAACCCATGATAGTTTTAGTGCCCACAGAATGGCAAGCCTTAAAGAAAAACATCTGGATGCTGAGGAAACTGACACAAAGAAGCAAGCAGTCATGCTAAGCCAAGGATCAAGATTAGCTCTGGTATAAAATTTTTGTTCGTGATTCTTCAACAGTGTGTCAACCCAACCTGCCTTCATCTGAATGTTAACTGGACATACAGTACAATTTACATTAAAACTAAACAAAATGGGAAAAGAAGAAATGCCTTACTGTTTGTTTTCTAATTAGCCCTGCCCTGAGCATCATAGAACTGAGTCAAAAAATAAAGTGGCCAAAAGTAGTAAGGAAATTTGGGTTAAAAAGATCTTAAAACATTTAAAAGTGAAACTATAAACTATAACAACTTATAGCAATAGATGTTAATAATAATAATAATAATAAAAAAGGGAACAATCAGAGAGATTTGTGCTTGGTGAAAATAAGACAAACATTTAAATACCAAATATTTTAATCTGAACTTTTTCAGCTTAACAAACAAAAAAGATGGCGGTGCTAAGGGAATGAAATGCTATCAAAAACCGAACTGGGGAGTGGAAAAAAAAAATAATAGAATTAAGAAATACTGTGCCCCTAAGGAAACTAGGAATAAGAACAATTGTTGGAAATGGTGCCAAAGTACAGAAAGAAAAGCATAGAAAAGACATTCTCCAGGGAAACAGAACAAAGGAATAAAGAGGCTGAAAAACACCGTGATTCCAGTGGTTGACAGGGGTACTTTCTAGTAAGAGGGCATTTGCTTTGGAAAAGAAAAAGGGTACCCTTTGTTATGTTCCATAACTGACCTCTATATGGTTTTCCATGAAAACATTGTCGAACTTTTTGAATGACAACTATAAAGTCTAGTCTTCCTGGTTGTTCTAATGCTAGGAACTACTCACCTCCCCTATGCAGAAAAAAAAGGCTTCCTCCCCATTACCTGGTGTCCCAGAGATGAGCAGGGCTTCACCATCCTCTCCGCCCCACTCAGCAGCTGGCGCGCTGTTCCTGGCAAGGCAGTGGCCTGTACAGTTATCTCCTGTACCGGGTGGTATCATAGACCCTCAAACTGTACAAACTACTACCTCAGCCTGGAATCAGGCAAAAGGAAACGGAGCGTTGGAGGGACTCTTCAGGATGCACTCGAGACAGGAAAGGCAACATCCTCACAGCAGAGGCCTGGCAGCAAAGCTGCAAGTGCCACACATTTGCCTCATCTTGTACCATACTAGGAGACTCCTCATTTAATCGCCCAGAAAAACAGCCCAACAGAAGAAATATACCAGTCATTCAGATGAGCACACAGACATGTTTCCTCAGGATTCTAATATTTTATATTCTTGTTCAAAAGCATCAACTGTACTGCTTACTGAAAACCATTTCTGAAATAAAGGCATGAAAAGTAAAAATGACATATTCACTAAAAATCAAGCACAGGCAGAAAGTTTTATTCATTTAAAAAAGAAGGCTTCTGCCAATCTGCTCTACAATAGGCTTAGTCAAAATAGCAATCTAAGCAATCCTAGTTGATGATATTAGAAAAATCTACCACAAAAAGGAAAACAATCAAATCAATAACTCAGTGAAGTAAAAAAGGAACAAACAAAAAAACCCTAACATGAAGTTACAGATGGATTACCAGAATTATCTGTCAATTAAAAATGACTTCCCAGGGGAAAATGGAGGTAAAGAGATCTTTATTAGAAAGCAGAAGTAGAGACAGAAACTATGACCACAGCTTCCCCCAAATTCACAACTTCAATCAAAAAATAACTTTTTCAAACATATTAGTTTCATTTAAAATAAAATTCAGATTTGTTTCCTTTTATTTGTTCTAAAAATATTTTCAAGTTTCAGTAAGTATAAACGGTAAGTAAATTTGTTGCTTCTTATCCCACTCTCCATCCTAAACTGGAGACCTTTCACCTCAGTTTCAAGTCCTTCAAAAGTACTATGGCTTTTGTCCAGCACTACTTCAGTCATAACAATATAATTAGCATGCTAACATCATATGAAAATATTTAAATTAAAGTAACTAATAACCAAAGCAGAAGCAGTGACAGAAACCATGACCGTAACTTCCCCAAAAGGTCTGCTTACCATCTATTTTGTTAGAGCTGTAAACAACTGTGTTTGCTGCATGAGTGTATCTGATGAGGTCCACGCCATATTTCTTACTGTACAGGGTTCTCTTTGGTCTGACAAGGAAATGAACAGAGAAAGAGAACCATCAAAATCCTCCATCACCAAAATCTGCAATCTACCTAAAAAAGAAAAGTACTTGAATAATGTGGCAAGGCTGAGGATTCTTGGTACGCTATAACACTGGAAGGAATTAGAATTTCTTCCAAAAGGGAGTTAACAAATGCAATCAATACAGTGCAACTGCTGTCTAAGAAGCCTTTTGCCTCTGAACACCAAATGCCAAGGTTAGGAAGTAGAAGTAAATCTGGGGTTTCAATTCAGTCTTTATTAAATAATGTTCAAGAATAAGCTTTGAGAAAAAATATATTTATTTGGAAAAGCACACAAAACAAATCATAAATTAAAGGATAATATGAATACCTGCACCAGCGAGAACAGAACTTTTCTTAAGCCATTCACTTAAAATGCTCATTCTTCCCCAATAATTTATCAAAACTGAAACTAGATGTAAAACTGCTTGACTTTTTAAATACAACCTGTTCTTGAAGAAGAAATTCATCCCCTTTACCCTACAGGTGCAATGTACTCACTGACCATTTTAGAAGGCAAATCTAACCTCCCCTAGCAAAACTAGTCACAGGCTCTTTTTTTTTTTTTAACTTTAATGTATAATCGTTTATTTCCAAGCAGAGGTTACCAATCCATTTGTTGAAGTTTCTTGATGTCTTCCTCCACAGAACCTTGAGAATCGAGCTGAAACTGATCTCAGCAAAATCTTTAACCAAAAACTTCCTAATGTTCTACATTTGGTGTAGGAGGAATTCCTTCAACAGTTGTTCTAATTGATTAAAAAGGTTCACCCTCTCAATGTAAAATCCTCTTGGAACCTAGATGCTAAACAATCAGATAACCTAAGCATCTTTAAGAAGTCAATCACTTCCACTTTCAATTTTTGCTACTGTCTGTCAGTGGAGGTCAAGGGTCTCCCTATATAAATTCTATTTCCAAACCAGACTTCTCACTCCAAATGCGGTGAATTTTCCAGTCTTACCTTTACTAAAAGATAAGGTAAAAAGACAGGCTCAAGGCTATCTTGTCAAGTCACCAGCCTCGGTTCTGCCACTGGTTTATAGTGTGGTACACTATTAGTCAATGAGTCAATGAGTTAGTCAATGAGTGAGAGAGCATGTGCACTTGCAACTGCTCTCAATTGATAATTGACATGCATCTACCAGTGGAAAGAGAAACTTGCTTATCCCAGTATTTTAAGCTGCCTACATTACTAAAGATAGAGCCTAAAGAGCCCATGTTTAAAGGGTGTAATATAAGGAAAATTTAGTTCCACTTAAATCTATTCCTCCTATCATTTCCTAGTTTGAAAGCAAAATCATAATGTATCATATCCATTTCAAAGGATTTTTACAAAGTCCACACACAATAGTTTTCACAAATATGAAGCATAAAGAATATTGTTTTAGCCATTTCAAACCCCAAGTTCTAACATTACTGTTATCTAATAAAGATACCACACTTTCCAAGAAAACGTCACTTTTCTTCCAATGTTGTTTTGAATTATAAAAGTGGCAATTTTTTTCCTTCACATTTACTGCTTAGAGCCATGGACTCCCAGAGGCTAATAACCAGAAGTAATGTGACCAATATCACATAATTGGTCACAAGGCCAAAATAGAACCGAGTCCTCCTAACCAACCACCAGGATATTCTCTCACAATAAAAAGTTTTTGAACATTTTAAAAGGCTAGGTTTATTAGGAAAAGGAAAAAGAAAGAGAGGCACCTGCAGAGTCACAGGTAGGCAGAAGAGCTGCCACTGCTGCTTTGCCAAGGGAAAAACTTTGTGAAAATAATCACCTGCATGGTCACAGGCGGAGAGGAGAGCTGCCTTATGCCAATGGAGAAGTTACACTCTCTCACAACAAATTAATCATAATTAGCTAATAATAGAAAAATTTAAAAAGCAAGTCCCATGGTGTTGTATCAGTATTAACTTTCCCAATTTGAATAACTTCTGTGGTTATGTAAGAGAATGTCCTTGTGCTTAGGAAATCCATGATGAAGTGTTTAGGGATCAAAGAACTCAATACCTCCTGCTCACTCTCCAATGGATTAAAAAATGCCTACATATAAATATCTACAGAGAATGATAAAGAAACTAGGCAAAAAGTAACCAATTACTGGATCACATGGGAGTTCTCTGAAACATGACTGTAACTTTTCTGTAAGTTTGTAATCATGTGAAATGCTACAAAAGTGAATAAACTGAATTTCCTCATAAAATTATGGCATTTTTCTTTTTAATGAGGCAGGACCTCAAATCATTGTCATCCTTCCCAACAAATTGACATTATGTCACATTTGGAGACAAACTGAATAAATGCTATCACAACCTTAATTTCCTTTGAATGAGGATATATACCTTTCCACGCTCAGGTTCCAGGGAGTTCTAATCTGTGCATAAGCATTAAACATTTCAAGCCAGCCGACTTCAAATTACTTCGAGGCCCAGGAGCTTATAATTCCAAGCCCCAAACCCTAGCTTTGTATGTTACTAATTAAAGTGGCCAGACTGGACTGATAGCCATCTACTAAAATGAGTAACTCTGATTCAAGTAACTTTCCATCATCAGGCTAACAATTCTCTCTTCCCCAGGACCACCAATACAGGCTACTCTTCCATATACTGCTGGCAGCTTCAGAGCCACTTACATAATACTTTTTCATAATCCCAGTGAAAAAATGGGGAAGACCATTATACAGCTTACGCCAAAACATCATTACTTTAGATAACTAAATGAAGAGACAACTTCCAAAAGAAAGTTTATAGAAGACATCAGTCTGGAAAAAATGGTAAAAGGAACAGCTGGAGAAGATAGTGAAAAACCCAAGGATTTAAAAAATGAGATCTGGAACTAGGTAATAAAATGAAGTCTGATAAAACCAGTAGACACTGAATGAAACCCAAGCCTGATTGCAGAAGGTGGCTGAGGGAAATCAAATTCAACTTAAACCAGTTCCTGCTCCAAAGGAGTTCACAAGGTAACCGGGAGTCGGAGAAAGACCACAGAGGTGAAGTGAAGCCAGTGACAAGGTTCCCAGGGAAAAGGCAAAATGCTGTGCTTGTAAAATTTTTGCAGAGATGCAGATGCAATTGGATCTCTGGGGGACCAGTGGCAACACAAATTTCAAGATCTAACTCGGAATTTTGATAATTCCAAGAGAACCATGAAGTGTAATAAGAAAAAAGTATAAAAGGAAACACGAAATTGTTGAACGATACTTTCTTTGTTCTAATGGGAGCTGAACATTTTGGTCGGGATGGATGGTCAAGTTCGTTTGTGTCGCAAAAGAAGTTTCAGGTATTGTTAGGAAGTTCACTACAAACGTGGGCATTGGGTGTGAGAGTGAGAGAATGATTTGCAAGAGAAAGGAAAAGGAGAGGGAGCCCAGAGAGGCACAACAAATAAATCCTGACAGCTACGAACTGCAGCCCACGCGGCCTTCCGGGAGCAAGGCCGCGGGAAGCTGAAGGGGGCAGGGGATGGGCGGAGTGCCAGGGCTGAATGAGGTCACCAAGGAGAGGGCAGAGAGAGCTGACACTGTTGAGTGAGGCAGGAGCGCAGCCTGTGGTTCTGCGCGGGAACCAGACCCGATGGGCACCTCTGACAGTCAGAGCAGCGGAAGAGCCAACTGCAGGGGCCGGGTGGGCGGACCGGGCGTTTAAAGGTCAAGGTCAAGATGGGATTCCACTAGAGATGCAGAAGCGCTCTCTGCGACGGAAAACATAGCAATTATTACTTTAACAAAAGAAAAGAAAATGTCTCCTGGACTGTTTCAGAGTAGAAGCGGTCCTGGCAGGAGCAAGTGCAAAAGAGGACGGGGCCCGGAGGGCGGGCGCGGGCCGAGTGCTGGGCCAAGAGCGGGAGGAAGGGACTCGACCGAGGCCCAGAGCCCCCGCCGCACTCACTTGCCCTCCTGGCAGTCATAGAGCACGATGGAATCGTCGTCGCTGCTCGAGATGACCGTCTCGCCATTGGGGCTGAAGTCGAAGCAGTTAATCTTGTCCGAGTTCTCGCGGAACACCTTGGCGACGCGGAAGCTCCGCAGCACGCTGTCTGTGAGCTTCATGGCGGCGGCTGCTGGAGGCAGCGGCTGCAGCGCAGGGCCGGGGCGGGGCCCGGCGGTGAACGGGCGGGCGGGCTGGCTGCCGAGGGGCCGACCCGGGCGGGGCGGGCGCCGCGCCGGCGGCCAGCGGGAGAAGAGCCGACAATCGGGCCGCCTCTTTCTCTTCCTCCTTCTGCTCGGGGAACACTCGTCTGCCGGGACTGTCGGGCCTAGCCGACTGTTCCTCCTCACAGCCGCCTCAGGGCCAACCGGCGCGGCGCCGGCTCATTGTGTCCGCCATCTTGGGGCGACAGGCAAAAGCCGAAGGCGAGCAGCCTCACCGCGAGGCACGCCGGGAAAGGGGGCGGGGCGAGGACGGCGGCGCGAGGCGGAGAGGCGGGGTGGCGACGTCAGCGCTGCCGACTGGGAGCTGAAGGGTGGCCAGAGGTAGCGGTTCCCCAATATACAGCGGAGCCCTAGGGGGCAGGGACGCCCACGACCTTCCTCGGTGGGCCCAATAGCTGTGGGTGCCCCGGAGCCCTGGGCCTTTGTGCTGGATAGGAGCCCCCCTATATGGACTCAGGCGCCCTCTGCAGGGACCCCGGCCGCACTCCACCCGGAAGCCGCTACTGCGGGGGTCCTCAGTGCCCCTGAGGCCTGTTCTGGGGGTGTCAGTGAGTCGATAGCAGGCGGCCTTTGACCCGGGGTCCTTAGAGCCCCTGAGGCCTGTTCTGGGGGTGTCAGTGAGTCGATAGCAGGCGACCTTTGACCGCTTGTCCGCTACACGCGCCTGCATAGAATTTCAATTTCTGTATCTTAGTCCGCTTTAGTGAGAAATATTTGATATGCATCACTGTATACCGTCAAGCACTTTAAACCATCAAGCATGGTGGTGTGATTTACAAATACTGTGAAATGGTTAATTACAATAGATTCAGCTAGTATCCGTTTTTGGTGTCCTAACTCGTTAGGGTTTCAATCTAGGTTTTGAAAGCTTTTCATGGAGTAAGTTCTCTGTGGTTCGAAGTTGTCTTAAATAACCTTATTGTGGTAACATTGGTTTAGAACATTATGTAGGTTTCAGGCATATAACATTATAATCCTACATCTTTGTATAGAGTGCTTACCATCAAAAGGCAAGTTTCCTTCCATCACCAAATAATTGATCCTTTTACCCATTTTGCCTTTCTTCTTCCCCTGCCCTTCCCTCGGGCAACCACCTGTTTGTTTTCTGTGTCTATGAATTTGGTTCATCTATGTTGTAAATGGCAAGAGCTCATCTTTTTTTTTAATGACTGAGTAATGTTTCATTGTATATGTACTGCATCTTCTGTATCCATTCACTCCTCTATGTCCATTTAAGTTGTTTCTGTATCTTGGCTATTGTAAATAATGCTGCAGTGAATAGAGGAGTGCGTATAGTATTTTCATATTCTTTGGTAGATATTATCCAGAAGTATTGCTGGATCATATGGTATTTCCATTCTTAATTTTTTTAAAGATTTATTTATGCACACAAGCTGGGGTGTAGGCCAGAGTTGTGTGGAGTGAGAGGACTCGCCAGAGACAGAGTGGGGAGCAGAACAGGCAGATTGACTGAAATACACTGCTGAGGGGAGCATGGAGCAGGGAGACAGGAGAGGTCTGCTGCGCCATGTGGGAATCTCCGTGGCCGGGTGTCAAACTCTTGCTGCAGTGGCTCTGGATAGCTTCATAGTGCTGGGACTTAACCTGTTGTGCCACCAGGTTAATTTTTAACCTGGCCCTCCATTCTTAATTTTTTGAGGACTCACCAAATATTTTCCATATTGGCTGCACCAATTCACATTTCCACTAAGGGTGAAACAGGATTCCCTTTTCTCTACACTTATTTCTTGCCTTATTGATAATAGTCATTCTAATATGTGTGAGGTGATAACTCATTGTGTAACAGGGTGGTCCCCAGAAAAAAGGGTGCGTCCCAGGTTCCCTGTCCCACCCAAGGTAGGGTGGAGCTGAGCAGGATATAAGAAGCTTGAGAAGAGAGACAACACACACAGAGGAGACACAGAAGACAGGAGTAGACGGAAGAAGGATGGAGAGCCAGAAGAGACCCAAGGAGCAGAGAGACTTGTAAAGAAGCTGCACTGGCCTGGACTGATTGAAAGAGATGTGGGTGAGAGACCCATGGGGAAGTTAATGATGGCTATGTTGATTTTGGTTTTGATTTTGTTCTGTTCCTCTCCGAATTGTCTGACTGTTTCTGACCCTTTTGTATGGGTCCCTGCCCAAAGGTATTTTGGTTCCTCCCAGAATTGTCTGGCTGTTTCTGACCCTTATGTGTGGGTCCCTGCCAAAAGCTGTTCTAGACTTGTGGCAGGCTTTTGAGACTTGCTTTGGACCAATCCCATTTGGGTGGACTTTTACCGACGAGGAGTTGTATAACATTGGGTGCTTGACTTAGAAAATCTATTTTTGTCTTATCTGTCTTTTCTAATTATTAAAGTTTCTTCCCACAAAAGGTCCTATATGGGGCCTCCCCGGTGGCGCAGCGGTTGAGCGCTGTGCTGTGGAGCTGTCGGCAGCGGCGACGCGAGTTCGACTCCCAGCTGGGGAGAATCCCACATGGCGTGGCAGACCTCTCCTGCCTCGCCCGCTGCTCCCCTCAGCAGTGTATTTCTGATCTGCCTGTTCTGCTACCCGCTCTGTCTCTGGTGAACCCTCTCGCCGCCCCACGCCTCTGGCCTGTACCCCAGCTTGTATGTATAAATAAAAAATAAATCTTAAAAAAAAAATTTAAAAAAAAAAGGTCCTATATGTTTTGTATTGGTGCAGTGAATGCAGAACCCATTTAGAACAGGGCAGGTCTGGGATTTCGGGGGTGTCCCTCTCCTGCCCTATAACAATTGTGGTTTGAATTTGCAGTTCCTTAATACTTAGTCACGTTGACCAACTTTTCGTGTGCTTATTCATCATCTGTATGTCTTTGGAGGATGTCTATTCAGATTCTCTGCCCATTTTTTGTTGTTTAATTATTGTTGAGTTTTATGAGTTCTTTATATATTTTGAGTTTTAACCCCTTATAGGTATATGATTTGCAAATATCTTCTCCCATTGAATAGGTTGCCTTTTTATTTTGATGATGGTTTTCCTTACTTTGCAGAAGATTTTTAGTTTGATATAGTCCTGTTTGTTTATTTTTGCTTTTGTTTCCTTGCCATTGGAGTCATAGCCACAGTAACAGCACTAAGACTGATATCCACGAGGTTACTACCTATTTTCTTCTATGTATTTTATGGTTTCAGACCTTAATTGAACAATTTGTTTTGAAGTTGGATATTAGGACTTCCTTATCCAACTCAGACACTTGGAGTGGAGAGGACCATTAAGTCATTGACAACATAGTGACAGTAGTGTCCATCATATGATGGATTTTTAAGCTTTAAAAATCGAAAGGTTTGACCAGCAACTTGAGAGAGTTATCTTTGGGCAGTGATACTCTTTGCTGATAGAAATTGCTCTCTGAAGATCTTGTGACACTTGCTCCTGCCACGGCTAGGCAACTCTTGGTAGTGGTAGTAAACTATGAAGCAGACACAGGGAGAGAAGAGGGACATCTGTGCCTTCTTTGGCAAGGCTACTCCTCAGAGGCAGTGGTGCAAGCCATGTAACAGTCCCTGAAGTAATAACATTCAGAACAACTCATCTGCCAGTACTCATGTCCTCACCCACTAGCTGTGTACCCTAGCAGCAGGGGATGTAAACTGGCAGCTTTTACTTGCAAGGACTGATTCTACTGGGAGCCAACTCATAGGAAGATAAACCTCAGCTAAATTTGTTCTTTATCTCCTTCATCTTCCCTTTGCCTGAAACAATAGTGTAATTAATCTATTATTGGTTTTATAAAAGAAAGGGTGAGGAACAACCTTCTGGCCAATGGGTGACACTCAGCGCTAACTCTGTAGTAAAAGATAAAACTTTTCCAGACTCCATTCCTTGACTTCCTGAACAGGGGCTGCTGGGGACTACGGATTGATGTGAAATTTAAAAAGACTAACACAGGCAGACTGCTCTCTTTGGACTGGTTTCTGATTGCACGCTGGAGTCAGCTCAACAAACCCTGTCTAGGATAGGACAGAGGGCATCTTGCCACATGCAGACCAATAAATTTCCTTCTTTCTCTTACCTCTCCCTTTCATCACTCTATATGTGAATAAACCATTTAAGTCCTTTTCTTGATCCTCTCTGTATCTGCTTTTGGGTCTTCTTAAGTGCTAGTGAGGACTCACAAACTGAGTCATCTTCTTTATCCCAGGTTTGCCCTGTACAATTTGGAGTATGTTATTTCTTTATTGGCTTATGAAGAGACATTATTCTGTATGCGGTTGACTTGTGAAATACATTATACATTATTATTCCTGAAGTCTACATGTGTTAAATAATCTTGGCAAAGACAACCTAAGCCTCTCAGCATAATGGCTATGAACAGAACATCCATTTTCATAGAGATACAATAAAAAGAAGAAAATAATGGAGGAAAAACATTTCTTCCTTGTGATGAGAACCCTTAGGACTTACTTTTTTGTCATCCCTAGTACTTACTCATCTTATAATTGGGAGTTTGTAACTTTTGAACAACTCCTTCCATTCCACTTCCTCCTACCCTCTGCCCCTGGTCTAATCTCTTTTTCTATATATGTTTTTTCCTTTGAGATTCATCCATGTTGTTGCAAATGATAGAAGTTCCTCATTTTTATGGCTTAATATTTCATTGTGTGTATATTTATACATATATAAATATTTTATATAAATATATATGTATTTTACAACTTCTTTATTTCTTCATTAATAGGCATGTAGATTGTTTCCATGTCTTAGCTATTGTAAATAGTGCTGTTGTGAACATGGAAATGCAGATGTATTTTCAATTCCTTTGGATATATTCCCAGAAGTGGAACTTCTGGATCATATGGTAGCTTTATTTTTAACTTTTTGAGCACCCTGCACTGTTTCCCATAGTGACTATACTAATTTACAATCCAACTAACAGTGTGCAAGTTTTCCCTTTTCTCTACATCCATACTAACATTTGTTATTTCTTGTCTTTTTGATTATGACCATCTAATAGATAGTATATCATTATGGTTTTAACCTGCATTTCCCTAATGACTAGTGATATTGAACATCTTTTCATGTACCTTTTGACTTTTGTGTATCGTTGGAGAAATGCTTACGTAGGGCCTTTGCCCATTATTTAATTGAGTTATTATTTTTTTACTATTGTATTAGTTCTTAATCTATTTTGGATGTTAAATCCTTACGAAATAATGGTTTGCAAATTTTTTTTCCATTCTAGGTTGTCCTTTTACTTTGTTGATGGTTTCTTTTTCTGTGCACAAGCTTTGTTTTTTGATGTAGTCCCACTTGTCTATTTTTTATTTTGTTGGCTGTGTTTTAGGTTTCATAGCCACAAAATTTCTACTAAGATCCTTATCAATAAGTTTTGTTCCTATGTTTTTCGTGGTTTCAGGTCTTACATTCTGTTTCGAGTTTATTTTGGGAGTGGTGTAAGATATGAATACAATTTCATTCTTTTACATGTGGCTATCCAATTATTTCAGCACTGTTTATTGAAGAAACTGTCTTTTCTTCATTGAGTATTCTTGGCTCGCTTGTCAAATATCAATTGAGTATATGCTTGGGTTTATTTCTGAACTCCTTTTCCATTGGGCAATTTGTCTATTTCTGTGCCAGTACCATACTATCTTTAATGACTGTAACTTTACAGTATAGCTTGAAGTCAGGAAATGTGATGCCTCATGCTTTGTTCTTCTTTCTCAGGATTTATCTGACTCCTTGGGGTCTTTTGTACTTCCATATAAATCTTAGGAGATTTTTTTTCCTACTTTGGTGAAAAATGCCATTGGATTCTTGATAGGGTTTGAATTGAATATATGGGTAACTTTTGGTTTACTGACATTTTGGCAATATTAATTATTCAAATCCAATTGCTTTTCAATTATTTGTACTTTTTTTTCTTTCTTTCATCAATGCCTTGTAATTTTCAGTGTAAAGATATCATCTCATTAGTTAAATTTATTTCTAATTATTGCTTTTGATGTTGCTATAAGTGGGATCAGGTTTTTTGTCAGTAATTTTGTTTGTATTTTTTATTAAGGTATAATATACATTACACTGCACAAATTTATTTATTTATTTTAAAGATTTATTTATTTATGCATGCAAGAGCTGGGGTGTAGGCCAGAGGTGTATATGTGGGGGTTGGTGAGAGGATCCACCAGAGACAGAGTGGGGAGCAGAATGGTAGATCTACTGAGATACATTGCTGAGGGGAGCAGCAGGCGAGACAGGAGAGGTCTGCTGTGCTATGTGGGTCAATTCCCTGGCTGTGGATAGCTTCATAGTGCTCAAACTTAACCCCTTGTGCCACCAGGGAGGCCCAACACTGAACAAATTTTAAGTGGGTAAATATTTTTTTCTGGATGTCTCCTCTTATAACCACCACCTGGAATTTTTATTTAGACCTTCTTTTAAAACTTCAATTGATATACATAGAGCAAACTAATTTTAAGCGCAGTACTCCACACATTTATCAACACTCATGTTTAAATTAAAATGTATTTACAGCTCCCAAATTCATAGCATCAATTACAAATACATGTAAAAGGGAAAATTATCTCCTCATTCGACAAGATAGTTTTAAATTTTCCTGATTTTCTGCCCTTTATTCATAACACCACATAAATTTTCCAGCTTTAGTAATATCTCTTATACACATTTCCATGTTACTAAATCAGTTTGTTATGGTGTTCTTTTTTTTTTTTTAAAGATTTATTTATTTATACATACAAGCTGGGGTACAGACCAGAGGTGCGGGGTGGCGAGAGGGTTCACCAGAGATAGAGCGGGGAGCAGAGCAGGCAGATCAGAAATACACTGCTGAGGGGAGCAGTGGGCGAGGCAGGAGAGGTCTGCCGCACCATGTGGGATTCTCCCTGGCCGGGCGTCGAACTCGCGCCGCCGACAGCTCCATAGTGCAGCGCTTAACCGCTGCGCCACCGGGGAGGCCCCCTGTTATGGTGTTCTTAATTGAGGTATAACTTATATACAGTAAAAACCAGCCTATTTAATGGGTGGTTTTATGAGGGTTTTTTTTTAAAGATTTATTTATTTATACATACAAGCTGGGGTACAGGCCAGAGGTGTGGGGCGGCAAGAGGGTTCACCAGAGACGGAGTGGGGAGCAGAACAGGCAGATCGATGGAGGGGAGCAGCGGGCAAGGCAGGAGAGGTCTGCTGCGCCATGTGGGAATCTCCCAGGGGCCAGACATTGAACACTGCCAACAGCTCCACAGCACAGCGCTTAACCACTGTGCGACAGGGAGGCCCTCATTTTTCGTTTTACACACCCTATGGGTTTGGACAAATGTGTAGTGATATGTATCCATTATTATAGTATCATAATGTTTCACTCCCCTCAAAATCCTCTGTGCTCTGCCTGTTAATCCCTCCCTTCATCCCAACTCCTGGCAACTTCTGGTCCTTTTGTTATGTCCATAGTGTTGTGTTTAACAGAATGTCATATAGTTGAGGTCATACAGTATAAATATACTTTAAAGACTGTCCATCCAACTCTTGGGAATAAATAACAGTCGGTGATGCTGTATGGATGTGTAACCACGACCATTATTTTACATGCATAACCTTTGTATTTGTATACTTGATCTCACTTAATCCTCACAACTTTATGAAAGGTGCAGTCATTACTGTTTCATAGATGTGGAAATGGATACCCACAGTTTATTCTGGGAGCAACTGGCTGAACCTGAACTTGTCTGTAGCTAACTGTATTTGTGACGCTTGACAGTAAATGTGCATAGTAGAGAGGAATAATTGGGAATCAGTGGGTGAGTAGACATCTGAACATATGTGGAAACAGATGTGTGGACTGGCAAATGAATAAGGATATGCAAATATGCAAATCTTTCTCCTATAATCTTGACCTCTTGTTTTTAATTTAGGATTCAGGATCAGGCTGTGTTGGAACTTGAACTGAGAACACTGAGTTCTGTCTCGGTAAACTTATCCACTATTAAACAGTAAATTAAAACTCCATTGCCTCCTCTTAATCATTCACCTAGGAACTTGGACTCCAGGAAACCCAGTTCCAACTCTGGGAATTAGCTCTAGCACTTTTTATTATTAGCAGATAATTATATGTAAATATTCTCCCTTCCTTGAGGGACAGACACTGCATTTCCCAAGAGGTTTGTATTTATATAACTGTTACAATGTCTTGTATTTAAAACTCTTGCTACATCAGTAAAGATCTTCTGGTTGGTCAATCCAATGGCCATTTTTTAGTGAAAACGGTGATCACTCCCTGAATTTCTTCTATATGACTCCCTTGACATCATTTCATTCTGATTTTCTTCTTACCTCCCTGGACATAATCCTAGTCTCTTCCTGGTATTTTGGCCACTCCGTGATGAACACTACTGGTTACCTATCCAACAGATTTCTCTCCTTGTCTTTTGTAACCGGTGGCTGAGGCCAAAGCCTGGTATAGGTGGTGCCCCCTGGATGGGATTGTTGTTGAGGATAGATAGCTCCAGGAAAAAAGCTAAAAAGATATCCCAGTTTGGGGTGGAGACTTTGATAAGAAATAAAAGGGATGGGAGAAGGAGCAGTGGGGACATTTAGCTGCCATGATTTAGAGTTTGGGATTGAATCACCAGACATTTGGCCTCCATGGTTTAGAGTTTGGGATTCAGCTGCCAGGAGTTTGAGCACCAGGATGTTGCGTTTCAGACTGAGTGTTTTTGTAATATTTAGTGACTTTGGGGCCAGCAACTTTGGCCCTCACTGCTCCAATCTTTGAGAGGAAAAGTTTAAAGGCTTTATAAGTAGCTGAGCAACTGGAAACTGCTTCCAGTTTTGTTACTGCTATAGCTGAAAAAAGAAGGCGAAGACCCAGAGCTGGGCGCCTTGCTAAAATGTGTGAGTGTAGCTGTTTGTTGGGCCGTTTGACTACTATAGCTGCTGTTTTGAGTGTCACTGGCCTGCTGCTGTGTTGGGGCATCACAGCAGTTCTGGGAGCATCGCCTGTTATGTCTTTTGTCGTCCTTGAGTTGGAACCTGGCCTATAGTCTGGCTGCTGCACGTCTGCAGAGGCAGGAAGACGCCATCTTGGACACATGGCCTGTGGTTTGGGAGAGGAGCTCCACGTCCTCAGTGGCGGGAAGACGCCATCTTGGCTGTTTTTTATTTGGGACTTAAAAGGACTGGACATTGCTTTGGATCAGGTAAACAGCCATTTCTGGCCTTGGTAACTTTGTTTTTCCCGGGTTTGTTAAATAAATCCCATTGTTGTTGTTCCCTGAGTCTAATTAGTCTTATAATTGTGCATGTGGCTAAAAAACTATGGCAGTGATCAGTAAGCTATTTGGACAGTGTCCTTGGCCAGTTTTAGTGCCCTTCCTACCTCATGTCACTTTCTGATAGAATTCTGATTTTGTTCAGGTATTCTCCTTTCTCTGAGTTGCAATGCATTTCCCAAGAGCTAAGCCCATTCCTCAGATAAATCCTCATTAGACTAATTCATTAGTTCCCATAGTGTGATCCCAGGACAAGCATCATTCCCATTATCTGGGAATTCATCAAAAATTCAAATTTTCAGACCTTAATCCTACAGAACTGGAAGCTCTGGGATAGAGCCCAGCAATCTGCGTATTTAACAAGCCCAGAAGGACATCTTGATACATGTGGAATTTGAGAACCTCCAGTCCAAGTCAATCATGATGAGTGGTCTTGTTCCCCTTCCCAGTGATTGGCTGAGGTATGTATATATTTTTCTTTTTTTACTACATTTTCTAGTTTTTAATTCTTTAAAAGATTTATTTATTTATGCATACAAGAGCCAGGGTGTAGGTCAGAGGTATGGGGGGAGGGTGAGAGAATTCACCAGAGACAGAGTGGGGACCAGAACAGGCAGACTGACTGCAATACACTGCTGAGGGGAGCAGCAGGCGAGACAGGAGAGGTCTGCTGCACCATGTGGGTCAGCTCTCTGGCCGGGGTTGGAACTCATGGTGCAATGGCTGTTGTTAGCTTCATAGTGCTGAGACTTAATCAGGGAGGCCTTGGATCAGGTATGTATATGTAATGGAATTTTTTCATGAGAACTGAAAGGAGGAAGTCTGCTGGGAGAGGGGGTCTTGGAAAGGTTTCTTTACTTCTAAAAGAGACCATGCCTTTTAGACCATGGCTGAGGAGAGCAGCCTAAGGTAAGCCAGCAGGTCGAAAATGGCAGAACAGAAAGATGGAAAGTACTCCAGAACGTGACCTTATTCGGAAATAAGATTATTGTAGATATAATTAGTTAAACTGTCATAGTGGAGTAGGGTAAGCTCTAAAACCAGTATGACTGACCATATAAGGACAGAGACAGAAAGGTGACTGTGTGATGGTAGAGACAGAGATTGGAGTCTCTCCTATAGGTGTCACAGGGAGCGTAACCTGCTGGACATCTTGATTTTGCACTATTAGCCTCCCAAACTGTGAGACAATAAAATTGTACTCTTTGAAGTTGTCCAATTTGTCTGACTTTGTTATAGTAACATAAAGAAACTAATACAGCATCCTTGTGACCTATACACCAACCCTACAGCTTACCCTATCATGAGATCACTTGTTCCGTGAAATACTTTTTCCTTATCCCTTAAGCCACTTGGATAAGTTTAGTTTTGGCAGTCTTGTTGATATAGTTTGATGTATAATGTTGTATATGTTTAAGATGTAAAACATGATGATTTGATATATTTATATATTTTTTTTTAAATTTTTTTTTTTAAGATTTTATTTTATTTATACATACAAGCTGGGGTACAGGCCAGAGGTGTGGGGCGGCGAGAGGGTTCACCAGAGACAGAGTGGGGAGCAGAACAGGCAGATCAGAAGTACACTGCTGAGGGGAGCAGCGGGTGAGGCAGGAGAGGTCTGCCACACCATATGGGATTCTCCCCGGCCGGGCGTCGAACTCGCGTCGCCGCTGCCGACAGCTCCACAGCGCAGCGCCCAACCGCTGCGCCACCGGGGAGGCCCGATATATTTATATATTGCAAGTGATTACCACAATAGGATTAGGATTGGACTATTTATTTTTTACTTTTCATGCTATACAGTTTAAAGTGGAATCAGTCCTAAGCATTAGTATCCTCTCTCTAAAACTGAGGATTTCTTACAAGTTCCAGTTTTTTGAGATAAACTTCTGCATTCTATTACCCAGTGGGGCTTCCCTGGATCTTGATTAACTTCTTACACAAGATCTCACAATAACTAGAGTCAGGTGACTCTCTTCTTTGGGAACATTGTGTGTGTGTGTGTTTGTGTGCATGAACTTAATTGCCAAAGAGGAAAAGCAGAATGTTGGAACACAGTTGCAACCTGTGGTCATTTTGTATAGCCTGTTTCAATTGTTACACATGTTTATGTATAAACAATTTTTAGCTGCCAACTTGCTTGACTTGATAAATGAATGATTCGTTTAACTTATCACCAAGGGGAAATAAATGTTCTATGACGGCCATGAGCAGAGCTAATATTTAACATTAAATAGAAATCACAAACCTCTTCTGTGGTGTTCATTGAGACATCTTTTATTGGTTTCTTATTTTTCTTCCTTCTAATGATCAAATTAATATATGCTTAAAAGTATACTGTTTTGTGTTTTTTTTTTTTTTTTTGCAAGGATCCATGTAATTTGGTACCACTCCTGAATTGTATGCTGTGCTTGGTTTCCAAACTCAGGGAATAGCCTGTGGAGACTCCAAGTGGCCTTTAGCTACTGAGTGAACTGAGTCTAGGATTTCAAGGTCTTGAGGAGGAGCAGAATATGTGACCCCAGTATGTGCCATTTTGGCACATATATTGTTTTCAGCTGAAGGCAATTAAGACTAGCCGACTCAGAAAAATCTTTTTACCTCTCCCTTAACTGTCTAAAAGAATTTAAGTAGAAGCATGTACCCAGAGGAGAGTTATTACTAGAAAGACTTTTATATGGGAAAGACTTGGAAACATTTGTTTACCAAACATTTGCTCTTCTTGATTTCCTGTGAATGATCTTCCTCCCCTTTGAGGCCCCAGGCCTCTACCCCCTTTTCCTTAGCTTAGGATGGGGCACATGAACTTCAATTACTTGACTATATTTGAGTCTTATATACTTTTTTATTTTTTGAGTCACAATTTTAATGGTACTCCTGTATGTACTAAATTAGTTTTTCTTCCGTTAATCTGTCTTATGTCGATGTAATTATCAAACTAGCCAAAGAACATAGAAAGGAAAAGCCTTCTGCCCATAGCTTGCTTAAAGAGCTCTTCTGGGCCAAGTGGCCAGTGCATGCCTATTCCAGCAGGGGGGCTCATTACAGCCTCCGGATGTACAGCCTGGGAACCACAGTGCCACCTCCACCTCCCTCAGTGGGTAGCACTGGCACTCCTGAAGTGGGACCACTATTGGAATTCGTTGGCAAGATCTTGAGACTCTAGGCCAGGAGCCCTAGATGAAAAGAGAGTATCTCCCCCCGAAGCTGGTCCAACTATATAATTTTCAGGGCCCAGTGCAAAATAAAGATCTGGGCTTCTCCTCAAAAAACTTGTTAAGAATTGCAAGACAGCAACAACAGGATATTAAACCAAATGTGGGACCCTCTGACAGTGCTCCCTGTGTGACTGTAGAGGTCACACTCCCACGAAGCTGGCCCAGTCCAGGAATAGTACAGCCACAACTTGGAGCTTTTCTGCATGCATTTTAAACACCTGGTTTTATTTAATCCTCTTATCAACCCCACTTTTAGTCATGATTCTGAGGTTCTGTGTTTCCCAAGGTCACAATGCCCATTTACTCTAGATTCTGGATTTACACTCCCCTTCAGAACTAGAAAGCTCCAGCTCTGTTTACAGGGCAAAGGGCTGCTAATTATTCACACTTAACAAAGTCCATTGTTGGTAAACAGTGCCCTTCTTGTTCTGAGAGGAAGGAATAGAATCTTCCCAGAGAACCCTTGACTAGGGCCCCAGGCCTCAATCTCTAAAACTGTAACTGTTTCAAAAGGCTGAAAACCCCTTTCTACCAATTCAACCTACACAAGTTAGCAGCCTCTCCTCATCACCAATGACAGCTGAGCTATTTCCTGGGAGGATCTGTATTTTCCCTTACCTTCCTTCCAAGAAAAATGGCTCTAAGGTATTTTACAGCTCTGAGTTTAGATACTCCATTACCTTCCCTCCAGCACTGCTGACCCTCTCCCTCTTGTTGGGCAACCCTTCACAACCCCATCCCAGCACTGAGTGCCCTGGTTTTGGCCTGTGCTGGAGAAGCATCCAGCAGAGTTAAAGTGAAACAGAGGTGGACAGGGCAAAACTGCCCAGGATCTGAGGCCATAAAAGCCACCAAAAAGCCCCAAAAGGCCAAAAACCAAAACCAAGGGCTATAGCAATACAATACTCACACCATAGGAGCCTATGGGCTATAGCCTAACAAAGGATAGTGCTCGATAAGAGGACAGGTCACGGTCTGTGCTCAACCGTCTGCACAATTGCAAGAGACCTCAAGCTGCAGGAACAACAACAAACATGGGTTTATTTTACAAACAGGGGAAACAAAGAGCTTACTGTATCCACAAGGGGCTGGCTATCTCATTCAGATAGCATGAGCGATGGTCGCTACTGGTCACCAGGAGTGCTAGACTGCACTGGACAATAGTGATGGTCACTACTGGTCCCTCAGGAGTAGTGTCAGAGACACCCAGTGTTAACAGCTCTTTGTGAGATGTTGGGTTATACCAAAAAACAGCTCTTTGAGACACCAGGCCCAGGACCTCTAGTGTGCCTTTCAGGCAATGTCAGAGGCAGGACTGGAAGCCCAGTCTCTGACAGAGTCCTTAGGCTTCTTTTCCCTCTTTAGAGGGTGGCTGCTGGATGCTTCTTTTCTTCCCTGGAGGCCAGGAACAGAGTCTTCCCCTTCTTTCTTCAGTGTCTGGAACCGCTTCTTTCTTCTTAAAGAAACTGGTGTCATGGGTGTTGGCGTCGTCTTCTTCTGGGGTCTGGTGTCGTTTCTCCTCAGGGGCTTCCTTCTCTCTGGGGCTGGTCTCTCTCTGGGGCTCTCTTCTCCAGCTCCCTCCGACCTTGGCTTATATTCTCTTTCAGGGTGCCCCACCCACAAGTCTAATTGGACCATTTTTCAATCCTGTGTGTCTGACTGAACCATTTACCAATCAGCCCATGCTACCTGATTGTTCCATTCCACAATCCAAGAAGGGTGCTTTACATAAAAGTTCTGAGAAGCAACTGCCACAGCTGACTTGTGGTGAGAGGCTGGGTTCTGGTAACAAAAGTCTGATTAGACCATATAGCACCAATAAGCTCATAGTTCGCACCTGATTGGTCTATTCCACAATCCAGGAAACACACTGTTGCATAAAAGGTCAATTGCCACAATAGATTTGTGTGGAGCAGCAGGGTGAAAGACCACCACTGCTCTTGCAGGCTCCCACTGCTGAGGCAGCTGGGTTCCAGTAACAAAAGGAGGGGGAAGTGGTTTGGTGGAAAAGGGGGCTCCTGAAAGCTCAGAGCTGACACTGGAAGTCCCCCAAGGGATCTATTCCACTTCTGGATTCTTGGAAGCCCATGTGACAGATGTGGGGCAAGCTGGTGCAAATTCTGTGAGGCAATAGGGACTGAAAGCTAGGGAAGAGGGGACTGGTCCCCAAGGTTCAGGATGTCAAGGGCAAGTCGAGGAAAACCATGAAGACCAGTAGTGCCTCCTTGAGAAGTCAGCTGCATCCAATTTGACTGACACACTCTGACTTATCTCAGGTTTTGCATTAAAAAAAAAAGAAAATCACTGCTTTTTTTTCATGGTGAGTTTTAAGGTGGCAGAACTTTTCACTTAATGATTCACTAATAGTAATTCACAATGCTGTTCAAGTTGAACTAACCAAATTAAGTTCACCTTATTGAAGTAAATATGTTCATATTCACTATTTTTAGTTTTACATTCTAAATCAATCTTGCCTTTCTTGTAGGTCAAGAATTCTTGCTATCAATTATCTCTCTCCCATCACAATTAAGATGCAATAAAGGGTGAGGGACCCTTAGAAGCCATATGAACTGATGGAATAAAAATCTCTCTTACCACAGAAATCCAAGACTCATACAAAGAATCAAGAAGGGTATATACTACATTATATTCACCACTGACAGTCCAGGTTTTTTTTTTTTGTTCGTTTGTTTGTTTTTAAAGATTTATTTATTTATACATACAAGCTGGGGTACAGGCCAGAGGTGTGGGGCAGTGAGAGGGTTCACCAGAGACAGAGTGGGGAGCAGAACAGGCAGATCAGAAATACACTGCTGAGGGGAGCAGCGGGCGAGGCAGGAGAGGTCTGCCGCACCATGTGGGATTCTCCCCGGCTGGGTGTCGAACTCGCATCGCCGCTGCTGACAGCTCCACAGCACAGCGCTTAACCGCTGCGCCACCAGGGAGGCCCTGACAGTCCAGTTTTATCCTTTACCATGCCATTTCTCTCTTTTCCTACTTACCCACCAGACCCAAATAAAAATCCAAAATACTTCTAATATTAAACAATAATTTGTATCCATTCATTGATTTTTTTTTCCAAAACTGTTTATTCCATGTTAGAGTGATGGGTAGCCAGAACCTATTCCAGCAGCTCAGTGCTACAAAAGGAACCAACCCTGGATGGGATGCCCTTCTATAAGAGGGTGCACTCACACAGCACCCACACTCATTCAGACTGGAACAATTAAGACATGCCAGTTAAACTAAGTTCACACCTTTAGGATTTGGAGAAAACCCACATGGACGTGGGAATAGCATGCAAATTCCACTTAGCAGGTGCAAATTCCACTTTCCCAGCTATGAACAGATTTTTTTTTCTCCTCAACTTTATAAACAAATGTCGAACAAAATAAAATTATTCAAGGACCTGCTGTATAATCTCCTCACATCTAAAAAGGGAAGATCCTACTGAAGGTGCCTTTGTTTTGATGATGGGATGGGGAAGAAAGGTTGATAAGGAATAGAAGGCATTCTATTTTAAAGGGAAAGAAAAACCCAGGGAGACAGGAAGGAGTTCCTGACAAGAGCAGTACATGTTTTGAGGGCCTATGAAGAGAGGTGGCAGCTGCTCAAAAGGAAGAAATATTTCAGTAGGATTTTTAGGATGTCTATTGTGTGATTTGCGATGTAACTCCCCCATCTCTCCAAGAAAATATCAGTAAAAAACAATATTCTCTTTTGTGTCTTTGGAATCTGGTCAGCACTTGTATTTTGAATTTTGGAAGGAATCAAGGTCAGCTCAGGACAGCACTGGTCAGAACTGGGACAGTGAAGGAGGTTCAAGGTCATTCGTGTTTACACCCAGCTTGTGTGTTCCAGGATCACGCAATAGAACTCTCTCATTGAGTCAGAGTTGTTATTTGGTCGCCCAATGGAGAAGCGGGGAGAGACCAGTAAATTGTTGTGGATTATGGCAGTGGGGAAGGATGAAAATTACTTAATCTGGTTCCAGAAGGCTGTGTCGGGGAGTAGTGACTCTCAGCCCCTTTGCTCATTCAGTCCAGTGCCTGGCACCTAGCAAGAGCTGGGAATGTATTTACTGTTTGCTTGTATTAAACAGGATGACGGAAGGGGCGGATTATAGCAATCTGGTGAGCAGGGAATTACTACCCCATCGTGGAGATGAAAAGACTGGGGCCTGAAAGTGACTCCATCGAGTTCTCTTTGACGGTGGGGAGGTGCCAATGCTCTACTCCGGGTGCCCCTGATACCCACGTGCCCCCTCCCACAATAACATACATTTGGCATCTCAACCCCGCCCCACCAACCCACAATTCCATGTTCCGCTCCGCCCACCCGCAAGTACTTCCGGTCTCCCGCCCTGTACGCTACGACCCGAGCGTGTGGTGGTAAGTCCGCGCCAAAGGTCCCGTGAAAGCAGTCTTTGGGCTGGCGACGCGGTCCAGGGCTTTTTACTCTCGCAACTCACCCGGACCTTAAGCGGCAACCATTTTTCCTTCTCGAAGGCCTGAGGCGCCGGCTAGAATGGATGACGCCACTTCCGGGGCATGTGAGGGCAGACGAAGGCCGGATATAGCTCCTGCCCCACCTTGTGGCTGGAAGGGGTCAGGAGCGATATTGTCGGTACTTTCGGGTTTTGCACCCAAGGTCCCAGGCTTTTTGGAAAGGCGGTGTCGAGTGGAATTGCTGGGTTTAGCAAATAAAAATACAGGACGTCTAGTTAAATTTCAGGTAAACGAGAATTATTTTTAATGTAAGTATATAGCCTGTACAACATTTGGCACGTAATTTTACGAAAAAATGAGTATGAGTATGTCCCATACACTATTTGGAATATATCTATAAATTCATATGTTGTTTATTTATCTTAAATTCGAATTTAACTGGACGCCCTGTATCTTTCTTATCTGACAACCTTAGCTTGAGCATCCCCCTGCCCTGGACTTCCGTTTCCATTAGTAAGCCTGGGATTCTCTAGAGCTTTGTCCCTGTTAGAAATAGGTATAAAGTTCGCCCAGACTGTCAGTCAGCTATTGCTAGATGCTCCAAATCTAATGGGCCAGCCCCAGGGGCCCCTTGGCAAAAGCTGGGCCCAGTTTCATGGTGGCGCCCTCTGTGTTCCCTTTCACAACTGGAGTGAGGCAGGGTTAACTTTCTCGTGGGAAAACTGAGACGCATGCAGTGAGTGGCTGAGGACTAGAATTTGCCAGGTTTTTGAGTGTGGGCTAGACTGGTGTTTGGGTCCAGATGTTGTGTGTTAACTGTGGAAAACTTAAGAAAGCTTGAGGATGTCAAGGGGAGAGCATTAATTGTAGTTTCGCCCCACCCCACCTCTTTCTTGTACAAGAGAACCACAGAGAGAAAGGCATCTATCCCAACCCCTCAGAAAACGTGGATATTGCTGGAAACTGACCCTCAGCCTCCTTCCCTTGTTTTGTCCACACTTGCTGATGTAGTCGGCCTGCCGCATTTATGGTGGGTATTTATTAAAGTAGATGCCTTTTAAGAAATGAACTTTTTGGAACTTTACTGTCCCTAAGCACTTCTACAGCCTCCTGACCTTCTTTAGCCTGTACCCTCCCCGGGGGGAGGAATGATTATTTGGGTTTGGCTGTGAGAGGTTACTTTTTGCTTGCTCCGGCCACATGATTTTCACAGAGGTGGTGTGACCAAAGATTTGTTATGTTGGAGCCAAAATCTGGCCAGAGGTGGATCTGGCCAGCCATGTGGGAGCAGGGCATCCTTTCCTGTAGCTTGGGCCTGTGCTCTAGGGCATCCTGTGGTTTCTAGGGATTTCTTCAAGGTTTCATCATGAGCCAGACATTGCTGCTACTTTTGATTTGAACCTGACCCCCTTGCTGGCCTGGCCTGCAGTGCTGGGATTCTGTAGCTGGGTACCCTGAGGGTACACTCTGGGCCTGCCTGTCAGTGCCCTGGTAAACCTGCAGCCTCCCCACATAGGCCTAGCCTTCTCAGGCTTCCCAGCCTAGATTCATGAGCTAACGCAGTAGAGCAGGCTGGAGGTCAGCGGGCTCAGGGTCAGGTGGTGGGATAGCCAGCAGCCTCCTGTGGTAAATAGGCAAGGAAGGAGTGCCAGAAAGATGCATTACCCATGGGTGAGGGCTCAGAAGTGCAGGGGGGTGGGGTGGGGAAGGGCCGGGGCAGAAGGCCACTGATGGGAGTAGCTTCCTCTGTGAATGGTTAACTCTCAGCCAAAGGGGGTGACTTAGGAGGAGGGCTCAGCCAACAGGTCCTTTGGACTCAGGGCAGAGTGTCCAGAGGGCCTGTGTGTGGCCTGCAGAAGAGGAGGACATGGCTAGGTGGCAGGGCTGGGGTCCAAGGACTGGAGCGAGGTCCGGCTGGCAGATGGCTGATGCTTGCAGCAGCTGTGGAGTCCAGGGGCCCTGAGCCCTCAGAATGTGGCTGTGGTGGGGCTGCCCCTCTCTGACCCTGCAACAACATACCTAGTGCTTTCCTTCCCCCTAGGCGGCCATGGGTGCCAGGTGGTGCTGAGAGCAGTGGGCATGGCTGCAGCCCTGCCCTGTTTGGCCCGAGCCCCCTTACGGCAGCAGTTCTGGAGGGGTCCAGTGGCCCGAATGGCCAGTGGCATGGCCCTCCCACAGCTGGCACAGCAGCTGTTTGAGAGCTCTGTGGGTGCCGTGCTGCCGGGCCCCATGTTGCACCGGGCACTCTCCTTCGACCCCGATGGCGGGCAGCTGAAGGTGCGGGACCGGAGCTTCCAGCTGCGGCAGAACCTCTACCTGGTGGGCTTTGGTAAGGCCGTGCTGGGCATGGCAGCCGCTGCTGAAGAGCTGCTGGGCCAGCATCTCGTACAGGGTGTGATCAGCGTTCCCAGGGGGATCCGTGCCACCTTGGAGCGTCTTGGCAAGCAGTAAGGAACCACGGGGGGCTGCTCCTCACTGTCCATCTGGAGGGGAACCTGGACCCAGGCATAGACTGGATCGGGGCTTCCCTCCCTCACGAGCTTACTGTTCTTCTGGATCTGACCTGGCTTGGGGCGGGGGGCTGTTGTGGGCATCCTTTTAGTGCCTTTTTCGCCCGTACAGCTGGGAAAGCAGGTGGGAGGAGAGGAGCCCACCCCATCTCTTGTTTCATGCCTGGTCACTTCTCAGGGAGATGCTGTTGAAGCCGCAAAGCCGTATCCAGGTATTCGAGGGTGCGGAAGACAACCTGCCGGACTGTGACGCTCTGCGGGCCGCGCGCGCCATAAAGCAGCTGGCTGAAGGTCTCACAGCTGATGATCTGCTGCTCGTGCTCATCTCAGGTGTGGGTGCCAGGCTGGTTCAGGACAGTTGGGGGGCGGTGTGTGCAAATACCAGGCCTTCAAGAGACTGTTGGTTTGAGCCCCCAGCATCACAGAGTGAGGGAGGCAGAGAGGAACCCGGATGGCTGACTCCTGGGTGGCTCTGGGCTGTTTGTTGGCCTCCCCTGAACTGTGCATTCCTCCTCTCGAGTGACCTTGTTGGAAGACTATTTGAGGGTACACAGGGAGCACCTAACTTGGCCTCGTAAGGAAAATGTCACTGTTACTGCTGTTGTGTGCAGCAGTGTCTCCTGGGGCTAGAACCCAGGTCTCCGGCTGCCACAGAGCCCTCTTCTTGGTCTTCCACTGTTTCTACCGGGTCTTCCCCTATTCAAAGCTCTTAAGCAATAGTTCTTCCAGTGCCTGCTGGGGCCTGGGCCACTCCGAGTCAGGGTGCAAACTCAGGTGCCCAGGGTACAGTCACTATGTATATTCGTGTATATATTCACTGAATGTCCACACGGGGGCACCCTAACCCTACTTTCCAGCCACCACCCCCCTTCCCTAAAGAGGCCCTGGCTACCTGGTGGCTGGGTCCTTTGGCCATCCTGTCCCCTCTGCTTGATGTCTTCATTGTCTTGACAGGTGGGGGCTCAGCCCTGCTGCCTGCCCCCATCCCACCCATCACACTGGAGGAGAAGCAGACACTCACCAAGGTGCTGGCAGCCCGGGGAGCCACCATCCAGGAGCTGAACACCATTCGGAAGGCCTTGTCCCAGCTGAAGGGTGGTGGACTGGCACGGGTCGCCTACCCTGCCCAGGTGCGTGGGTACTTTTTCCACAGGTGCTCTAGGCTCTGGAGCCAGGCCCACATATAGCTGGGGAATGAAGGCAGCCCAGTAGACAGGTTGGCAGGGACATGGTATGGGATTCCACGGGGCTGACTGAGAGGGGCTGCAGAGTGGGTGACAGGAGTCTGCATGGCCTAGTGGCACGTGAATCTCCAGGAGGAGGGTTAGAAACCTGTGGGGAAACCCGCTGACTGCTGTGAGGGCATGGAGACACGCGGCCAGGGTGACCTCGCGGACCCCGGGGGCAGGACCAGGTGGGCCTTAGTGTGGCCTCTGTGACCCCTCCCCAGGTGGTGAGCCTGATTCTGTCAGATGTGGTGGGGGACCCTGTGGAATTCATTGCCAGTGGACCCACCGTGGCCAGTGCCCACAGCGTGCAAGATTGCCTGCACATCCTCAATCGCTACAACCTTCGTGCTTCCCTGCCGCGTTCTGTGAAGACCGTGCTGGCTCGGGCTGACTCTGACCCCCACGGGCCACACTCCTGCGGGCATGTCCTCAATGTGATTATTGGCTCCAACGCAATGGCGCTGGCTGAGACCCAGCAGCAGGCCGAGGCACTGGGACACCGAGCTGTGGTGCTGACCGCGGCCATGCAGGGCGACGTGAGGAGGGTGGCCCAGTTCTATGGGCTGCTGGCCAGAGTGGCTGGATCTCGCCTCTCTCCTGTGGGGACTGGAGCCTTTGTGGAGGAGGACACGCGACTCCTCGCGCTTGCGACGGAGCTCCAGCTCCCGGGCTTGCAGCTGAAGGACGCGCTGAAGGCCGTGGCGGAGGCCAAGGGTCCCATCTGCCTGCTGGCTGGTGGTGAGCCCACCGTGCAGTTGCAGGGCTTGGGCAAGGGGGGCCGGAACCAGGAACTGGCCCTGCGTGTTGGAGTGGAGCTGGGACGCTCGCCTCTGGGGCCTGTCAGTGTGCTGTTTTTGAGCGGAGGCACCGATGGGCAGGACGGGCCCACAGAGGCAGCTGGGGCCTGGGTCACTGCTGAGCTTGCCAGCCAGGCTGCCTCGGAGGGCCTGGATGTGGCCACTTTCCTGGCCCACAATGACTCACATACCTTCTTCTCCCGCTTCCAGGGCGGGTCACACTTGCTGCGCACAGGCAAGACTGGCACCAATGTCATGGACACCCACCTGCTGTTGCTGTGGCCATGGTGATAGCATAGCTCATGTTTGGGGAGTCCAGAGGAGGCCTTCAACGGCAAGGTCCTGGGTGACAAGGTTGGTCCCTAGGGCCTTGCTAGGCCTTCGGACCCCTGCTCTCCTTGGCCTTGGCTGCTTGGTTTGCCCTCCCACCTCCCATCCAGGGCCTTGGCTTTATATCCATCCTCTGTGAACCAGATTGGCATCTTGGGGTACTCTCCTACCCCTGCTTTCTGCTGTAGCAGCAGGTACCCTGAGGAGCAGGGCAGGCCCCTTTGCCAGTTTGCTATTCTCGGGTTTTCCCCCTGTGGCAGCTCTTCTGCTGAGTTCCCAAGCCTGTATTTTTCTGTAGGGTGATGCACAGACTGCAAATAAAACAGACCACATGATGGTTCTCAGGGCACCTTCCCTCAGAGCAAACTCTTGCGGGGAACCGTCGGGGCAAGAAGCGGAGTCAGATGACAGCTCCAGTACCTGGACTTCTCCCGACCTCTCTGCATGGCAAACCCAGCGCTTGTTTCATGTAAAGAGGACCTGGGGAGGGGGTTGAGCCTGGCTTCTGTCATGCTCACTGTGGGTGCGCGGAACCCCAGGTGCCCACTCAACCATGAGCCTCCCGGGTGGCACCGTTTCTGCATTCCCTGCTGTATGCCTCGTGGGGGGATGTTGGCTGCCTGCCAGCAGGGACACCCGTCTCTCTGCCTGGCACAGCCCTAGCCGCGGGCTGGACTTCCTTTGGGTGAGCCACCCTCTGTTTACCCAGCGGCCACCTAACCACACAGGAGCTGTCCTTGTTCCTGTGCTGGCCCTGTTTCCCGGGGTGAACTTCCTCAGTTCCTTCCGCCCCTTCTCTGGGGACACAGTTCAGTTTTCCAGTCTTGCAGAGGGGGATCTAGTAGCTCCCTGCGTCTCCGTCTCTGTTTCAGTTGCTGGGGAAGAGGCCAGTGGGAGGAGGGCAACGGGAGCGGCTCCCTGGCCAGGTTAGCAGCCTGTGCTGTGAGAGGGTAGGGCCACTGTCTCGGCTCGCCTCGGCCCCTCGGCCCCTCGCCCAGTATCCGAGCCCCTGCTGGCCACCCTCGCCGTGCGCCACGGCTCCAATCCCTATATGAGTGAGCAGTAGAATCACATAGGAATACAAAGCCATAGAGAACAGCGAGGCCTGGGGCTGCTCCTGCTGGTCCCCCCTTCAGCCTAACGGCCTCTCCTCTGAGGGTAGGAAGGGACTCGGGGCCAGCGCTGGCATGTCCTCCCCCCGGGAAGAGCCTTGCCTCCCCACTTGGGCTCTCAACATCCAGCTTGCGCACGGTTCGTGCCCTGGGGAAGGCAGCCTGGGGCGTGGAGGGAGTTGAGCAAGGCCCACCAGGTTCTGGGGGTGCAGGGACACCACTTCTCTCCTGGCCTGGCCTGGAATTGCCACTGCCCAGGGCCACCATATTGGGCTGCTGCCCACATGGGGGCGTGCCTGTGCCCTGCTGTTCCTCTGCAACCTCCAAATACGCTCTGAGCTTGCCTCCGTCTTTGCCCTGGGAACACCAGCACCCAGGGTCAAGTTGCAGACGAGCAGGATGGGGGGCTGTGGTTGGGGCAAGAACCTATCTGCCATGTGCTGTGTGTGTGGGGGGGGCATGCACACAGACACAGCATGGGATGTGCACTTGTCTGCTCGTACACCTGGTGAGGATTTTTGAATGTGGGCGGGGTCTTGCTGGAGGCTCCTCCTACGCCACCTTGGCCCTGCGCTACACCTCTGTGTGTGGGGGCCAGGAGCCCAGGGACTGGATTGGGTCTAACCCATTAGATTTGCTCACTTGGTATCCTTTGGGTGAGAAAGGATATATTTGGCTGCAAACCTAGGAGAAAACCCAAGTCCTACACAGTAAGTGCTCAGTAGGACTTACCAGCTCCATAAATGTCCATTATGGGTTGTCATAGTCACTCCCAGCCTTGGCTTTTGGCTGGGGTCTCTCCTGGCTCGGATTCCTGTTGCCCTGCACTCACCTCATCTCCATCCCCTGAGCTTTTCCTGCCCCGGCTGGAGGCTTTCGCCATGGAGCTTGTCTACTCCCTCAGCCCCCTTAATTGCGGCCACTCTCACAGGTCCCTCCGCTCTACACTTGGCATGAGCTGAGAGCAGCTGGGCAGTACGCCCGCATAGCTTTAGGTGTCAGCTCATCCAAATCCCTGTTTTATAGCTGGGACCCCGCTAACTAGAGAGGGAAGAAAGGTGGTTTGTCTGGGGGTACACAGCAAGGCTGCTGCAACCAGGGTGAGAACCTGGTTGGGACCTGCTTGACTGCCCTCTGCCCTCTCTCTGGAGAGGCTCTGGGGCCCAACGAGGCTCATCCAGGCCAGGGGATCCCCTGCTGCCTGCCTGCTGTTGCTCAGGAGTGTGGGGTTGGTGACAGGAGCACACATGGCCTCTCGAGATCCGCAAGACAGATCGGTCAGCCCCTTCTTGGGTCAGGTCTCACAGCCCCCTTAGGTGTGTGGTTTGGCAGAAGACCATCTGCAATTGGGTGGTGAATTTCTACCCAGAAGTGTGTGTCTGTGTCTCAGCACATCTGCGTGTGTGCACCTGGGTACACGTGTGGGCATGTGTGTTCAGCTCAGCCCGCAACTCATCATTAAGGGGATCTCTAAGCCTCCACCCTAGCGTGAGTGAGTTCAGTGTGGTTGGAGTGTTGGGGATATGATGAAGTGAATTGGGCAAAGAGGCCATGAGGCTGACAGAGGCCAACTGGCCAAGAAGCTTACGTGCCTGGCCGGGGGGGCCCGAGCTCGCCTTGACAGCGGGAGCAAGCCTCATGAGGTTTTAAGTGAGGGGTGATGCCAGAGGCTGTCTGAAGACTGACGCTGAGGCCTGCCGTCCTGACTGCATGGGTGGGGCTGCCGGTGAGTGAGAGGTGTATTATCAGGCTCTGGAGCCCCCTCCTAACTCCCCTCTGCAAGCTCCCCTCAGCCTCATCCCTGCAGCCTTCTGCCTGCCCAGGTGATCCTGGAGATGCCTGCTTTGGAATCAAGGCTGGAAGCCCTGGCTCAAAGACCCCTGGGAGTAACCTACCCGCTCTGTCCCTGGGAATGTCACTGGGCCTTAAGGATTTGGGGGGGGCAGAAAGATTGGGCAGCTGGTGGACACTTCGGTGAGCACAGATCCGGTCCTCGTGTAGCTCTCACCAGGGTCGCAGTTAAAGGGCCTGGAAGGAGCACAGAGTGGGAGTCAGGTGCTATAAGTCCTCACCTTGCCTTGTCACTTCCCTTTTTTCAGGCCTCCCCACTTCTCTAATGGGGACACGATCCTTGTCCTGCTCCCCTCTCTGGGGAGGTGTGAGTGTCAACTGCCTCTGGGTAGGAAAGCTCTGTGGAAGTGGAGGACTTGGGGCAGGAGAGGAAGGAAGGAGTTGTTGGCTTCTGCTGAGGTGAAGTTAAGGGCAGAGGCCAGTGAGGCCCTGGTGTCCACTGAGGCTGAGCGAGTGACCTACTGCCCTCTGGCACTGGGTGGGCACTTGCAGGGGTGGTATTTGAGTCTTGAATGACTGGCAGTCACAGAACCAAGGGGGTCAGCTGGAATAAGAGTAACTGACTCAGCCTGAGAGAGAGTCCCCCTCAAGTTTCAGAAAAATGGACAGGGTAGCTGGCTTCTCTCTGCATCTGGATCACATGTAAGAGAGATGGGGTGGGCAAGAACCAGCTTGACCCCAGGTTGGGAATCATTACCCGAGAAGATCTGGGGTGTGCTGGGGTAGGGGGACACCGACACACCTTGAGTGGTGGGGAAGCCAGTGATTTAGGCTGCCTGTGAGTGACAGGACCAATGAGTGTCGTGAGCTGTGCCCAGGCCAATAGAGATGGCCTTTCTGAATGTCTGAGGCTCACCGCCTCCCCGAGACCTTGGGCCAGTCCTGAGACTGCGCTTTCCTACTTTCCCTGGCTCAGGCTTCCCTTGGGCCTGTAGAGACTGGATGGGGTAGGCTGGGGTGCCCCACCTAAGCCTCCACACTTGGTCCCCACTAGCTCATGCCCACAGGTCTGATTCCACACCAACACTTTCTCCATCTGGGAAGGGTTGCTGAGCTGCTCGGACCAAGAGGCTTGGTCAGGGAAGAGAGCGAGGCAGAGTTAGCCTCCAAAACAAGTGTCCCGCTGGTTTAGTCCTAGAACAAATGCCCGTAGTAGCTTTGCCTCATGGGATTGTTTCCTACCATGATCTTGTCCACTGATGGCTCCCTGGGAGTTCAAGGAGCCCTGGCCCTACTCTGGCCAGATAGCCAGGGGCTGGTCTCCCAAGATGACCCCATGGGGAAGATCCCCTTTGGTCTCACACTCCCGAGAGGCCTTTGCTGCTCTCTCGGCCAGCCCAGCCGCCTTGCTCACCTCTGTGGGGGAGGTGTGGGCAGCACTCTTGTCTCTCCAGCCCTGTCTTTCCATCCCCAGATCCAGTAAGCAGGGGATGGCAGGGCCCCTTCTTTGCACCCCCCCACCCCCGCCGGCCACCCCAGCCCAAGCTTCAAGGCCTCAGGCCTGTCTTGTAGCCGGGGGTCATCTCTAACAACCACACTTGTAGCTGTGTTCAAGAGCCAGGGTCCTGTCTCCACCTGTTCTCCACCCCACCCACCCCCAACTCCCTCCCTACCCAACTCGGCTCACCCAGGGAAACTGACCACACCATCTCAGCTCTGGTCTGAATCCATACTGTTGGCAACTCTGGGTAAAGCTGTCCGGAGAACCCCATTCTTAGGGGAGTCTGTCAAGAGACTCTCCGGAAGGACGAAGTGCCTTTCCCGTCACGGAAAGGTCTAGGGCTGGGTCTAGGGCCAGTAGCTTGGGATGAACCACTCAGCCTCTCCTTGGGATACCCTGAGCAGCGGCAGCAGCCCCAGCACGTCCCTGACCGGTAACCAGACAGCTCCAGGGACAGGCACTTGGACAGGACACTTGTCCCGTGGACAGCGCCACTGCTGCTACCGGCAGCCTCTCAGCCACAGCCCAGCCGGAGCAGGGGTCGGAGCCCTGGATGCGGGTCTGGGCATTCGCTCAACCCTTCTCGGGCAGCTCTTCCAGGCAGCCAAATCCCGCCCACCCGGCTGAGTTCCTCGGTGCAGGGCCACCTGCAGCAGCTAGGCACGGGGCAGGGACAGCTGGCCAGCTCCGGAACCAGCTTTGCCCCCTTACCCGCCCCTGCAAGCTGCCAAGGGGCTACCCCTTTCTGCCCTGGGCTCCTGCTGGCCGCTCGCTGGGCATCCGAAACTGGCACTCTGACTGCTGCCCCCACTGCCTGGGCAGAGCGCGGTCGGGGGTTGTGGCCGGACTGCCCACTCTCCCCACCCGCCCACCGCCTCGCGGTCCGATCAGGCTCACCTCGGCGGCGGCGCTGTCTTCTCACCAGAGGCACTGCAGTGTGGGAACTGTCCCGAGGAGCCGGTTCTCGGCTGAAACAAAGAGGTGGGGGAGGAAGAGGGGGGCAGCGGGAGAGGGAGAGGGTAAGCAGCGAGCAGGCAAAGGAGTGGAGGCTGGAGGGGGAGAGAGGGAGAGGATGAGAGAGAAGAGGGGAGGGGAGGAGAGCCTCCCAGAGATAAAGCCCGACCTCCAGGCACGGAAGGGCCAGGGAACGAGGGAAGAGGAAATGGGGAGGGGGAGGAGGTGAGGGGCCAGGCTGGGAAGGAGAGACGGTGGCAGGGGCGGGACCGGCGCGAGGCAGCGGTGGGAGGCGCGGCTGCCGGGAGCAGGGGCCAGCCGAGGGGCCCCGCCCCGTCCCGTGCCAGGTTCTGGTCTCAGGGGAAACCAAGAGGACCCCAGCGGGCAAAAGGCCACCGCGGGCAATGGGAGGGAGAGGTGAGCAGCCAGGTGAGGGGCCAGGGAGAAGGCCGGGAAGAACAAAGGTGTCGAGCAAAGATGCGAAGATGTCCGAATGTGAAAGTCTGGCCCTGCTGACCCCTGCAGTCCGGCCGGAGAGTCCTGGGCAGCTGAGTGGAGGGCAGGACCAGACTCTGAAGGAGCAACCTGAGATCGAGGGGGAGGGCCTGAGAGTGGGCGGGGTGGTGTGGTGTGGGGGTGGGGGCCCCCTTCATTCAGAGAGCACACAATACCGTAATTGACCACACATTAGAGCTGGTGTCACTGTCTCTGTGGGGGATGGGATGGTTAGATGGGGTCTGGAGCCAGGCTGGGAACTGGGTGCTGCAGGAGCATTTAGGACCCTAAAGGAGGGTGCAGTGGGGAAGGGCAAGAGTGAGGATGAAGGGCGAGGTGAAGGAGGGGATAGGAAGCTATAAGGAGGCTGGAGTGGGGGTGGGGGCGGACTAGAGCTGAGGCTCCTTGACTAGCCCACCTGGGACGCTTCCCTCCTCACACCCCAGGGTTCTTGGGCTGCCTGACAGAGACCTAAGGGAGAATGGAACAATGAATCCCCCTGCCTCCCTGCGCTGACAGGCGAGGGCACTAGGGAGGTCAGCTGGGCTGCTGGAACAGGAGTCCGTTAGTGCTGTGGGGTGAGTGGGAGAGCTGGAGAGGTAGGTGGCCTTGACCAGAGCGGCCGGCCGGCCGGCCGTGGGTTCCTCACCCTGGCATACGGTGCTCTGGGCGGGGCCAGTCTCCTCACTCAGAGGCCCAGGAGGCCTAAGACATTCTGGCCTCCTAGACCCTCCTGGACCTTCTGTCCAAGGGAAATCCCCTTTCTTGTCATACTGGGTGCTCCTCATGGGACATCCAGAGCGCCAGCATTCCTGGGGAGCAGGAGAGTGAGAGGGCCCTGTGGGCTCCCCTAAAGCTGTGTGGGGAGAGGGGGTCACTTTAAACTCCGCCAGCCCATTTCCCTCCCTCCTTAGGGAGCCCTGGGGCCACACCAACCCAGCAGCCACCTGTTCTGCCTTCTCTAGTAGTCAGGAGCCCCAAGACGGAAAGGACTCCCCTGAACCCTATCTTTCCTTTCTCCCTTCTCTTTCTTCCCTCCCTCCTGCTCCCTCTCTCCTTTTCTTCTACCTTTTATTTAGAAATAATTTCAAATTTATAGAAACATTGTCAGAATAAGAATGCACGTCCTCTTCTGTTGTTGATATTTTGCCGTGTGTGTGTGTGTGTGTGTGTGTGTGTCCACACATAATTTTTCCTGAGCTATTTGAGAGTAAGTTATAAATGTCACAGCTGAAAAGAGGATTTCTTACATTTCTGTCTCCTGCACCAGCCTAGGGCAGCCCACACCACGTGTGTGGGATAAAGGGAGGTCTGGACTAGGCAACGAATGAGTGGCCATCTATTGGGAGTGTGAGACCTGAGGAACAAAGGGGTTTGGCCGAGCTTACTTCGGTTGTTGGACTGGGCCCCACATCCCCCTTACTTTTTCTCCTCTCCAGCTTGGGAGGCAGGGAGCCATTGCCCACCCAGGGAGCAGGTGGTGTTTGCCGGGTGTGGAGCTGTAGCATATGTCTGTGGAGACTATGGCAGGCGGGCGGGTGGAGCTGGGAGAGCAGGGATAGCCGTGCTGTGGCACCTGGGCACACTTGGGAGACAGGGCACTGCCTGGCCCTGAGTGGGTTTGAAAGAACCCAGCTGCTGGAGGCCCCCAGCCAGTGCCCAGGCCTGGAACTCTTGCCTTCGGGGCCCTTCCCACGGCCTCATGCCGTGTGACAGCTGGTTCATAAGAATCAGCTTAGATAGGGCAGGACGGTGATTCTTTTACTCTGGGACTTCCACGATCGCCCCTGACACCAGACTGGCATTCCTCTGTATCCCTCTGAGGCCCCACATGGTTGAAGTCCCATTTGCTGGTGAGGGCAGTCCTTCAGACAACCCTTCATTCCTCCAGAGGTTATGGTTTAGAAGTCCGGCATTTAGGATATCACAACTTCAAAATGGTCTGAACTCTGAAGCCCTGATTTCTTCTCTCCCTTTCTTCCGTCCTCCAAGAAGTGCCTCAGACTTCCTCAGAGCATCTGACCTCACTGGCTTCCAGGGAACATCAACGCTGTCTGTTCCTTTGCTGTTCGCGCTGATACTGTCCTCAGGACCCAGGGTTTTTGCTCAGTCATCAGCTTTCTCTTTCCTCATGCCTCAGGCTGGCAGGTAATCACAGATGTCCGTGTGTGCCATAGGTGGATGCCAGTGGTTTGGTTGGTCCTGTCTGAACACTGAGTTCCTCTGAGGAGAGTCCCAGTATGCCTGAGAATCCACAGGCTCGGGGCTGGTTGAAGTGGGGCCTCCAAGGAGACCCACTGGAGAGAAGAAAAAGGCTTATTCAAATCCCAGCCTGTCAGGGTGAAGTTGAGCCTCTAACTTGAGTACCTGGCCACCTTTCAGCACCTTCTGCTTCCTCCCCTAGAGCAAGGCAAGTCTGTCTAGCGCAGGGGCTAAGGGTCCTCCCTGAATGCCACTTGGGAGGCTGCAGGACCTGCTGAACCAAGAAGAGAATGCCCCCTCCCCTGCATCTGTTAGCCTCTGCCCATGCATGTGAAAGCCCAGGGGACTTTGGCCTCTCCCTCTGCCCATCCCCCTGAAGAGATTTCAGTCAATTAGCACATACGGTATTTACTTAATTAGGGTAATGACATAATTAGTGTAACTTGGGCTCCATCACATGGCTGCAACATGCAATTAGGAACCATCAGCAGGAGGTGACATTGTGAAAATGCTTGTTCAATTTTGATTCCAGCATGGAGGCTGTAGCAGCTGCCTCTGCTTGGGAGGGAGGTGGGCAACTGTTGCTGTGTGTATGTGTGGAGGGGGGGTATGGGGGGTGGCGATTGCAGGCAGCTGGCAGGCAGCCAGGGACCAGGAGTCACCGTGGGCAGTAGGGCAGATTCCAGGGCTGATGGAGTCCCTGACCAAACCTCTGCCATCACAGAGATGCTTTGCCCCACTCCCCGCCCCCATCAACCGCAGGGCAGGGCAGTGACCCTGGTTTGGTTAAAGCGACTGAGATTGGGGGCCTACACATTCTAGGTGTGCTGTCCCCAAGTTCTCTGACCACCATCAACAGGCAGTTGCGTCTCTTTTCAGGGCTTTGCTGCTAACAAGAGCTGTTGTCTCACACCGTTGGTGTGTTGGCTCCTCGTGGTAGCTCTGTGAGACCACACTGGAAAGGCCCGGATGACTGTTGTTATCCGCATTGGACTGGTGGGGAAATGGAGGCTCAGGGCTAGGAAGGTGGCAGGGCCGATCATAGCTATGCTGACCCTAAGAGGCACCCCAACACGACCTCCTCAAGCCCAGGTGAGTCAGCCCTGTTCCAGGGCTCTGTTCCTAGGAGGAAGCAGGGCTGCCTTGGGAATCACTTGCGAGGGGCGGTGGGGTCCCAGTCTCCTGCTTCCTCAGCCCTCTCCACCCTCCCGACCCCCACCTTCCACAAGGCCGGTCCCTCCCAAGACTACAGGCCTTCTCAGTGAACCTCTCCGCTTTCCTGGGGGACGGCAGGGACGTGAGGGAAGATGGGAGTCAGAACCACTTTTGTGGGACAGTGGCCTCAGTTATGCCCCTCACCTCTCTGGGCCTGGCCTCCTCATTGGAGATAGTTAGAGGAGTAACTCTTTCAGCCCTGTCAGAATTCTGTGAAGTTAGAAGTCAGCCAGGTCATGCCTGCCACGTCCTCAGCAGAGCCCAGTATAGCTTCAACCCCACCTGAGGCCAGGCAGCCAGAATGAGGGGCTGGGGAGAGGGGTGCGCTTCCCACAGGTGTGACCCATGGTCCCTGCCTCACCACCTACTCAGACTCTCAGTTCTTTGGGGCCCATCAGTCACTCCCTGGTGTCCCCTCCACCTAGAGAGGAGGTCGCTGCCACCGCCACTGCCAAAGCACGCTCCTCCATGCCAAGCAGATTAGGGGATAATTAAGTAAAAATAGGCCTTCCGAACAGTGTAGCTCATTAAGGCCTAATTAAGTTAATTAGTTCCAGGTGTGGATGGCAAGGCTCAAGTGAGGCAGCGGCTGTTCGCTGTAATTGCATTTTGCGGCAGCAGCGGTGGCCATGGTTATGGTGGCGATAAAGGCGATGTCTTCCTCGGAGGCCTGGAAGCCTGCCAGGGAGTTCAGGAGGCTGCCACTGAACGCGGAGGCACAGGAAGCTGCCCAGGAGGCCAGGGACCACACAGAAGCCCTAGCCAGAGGTCAGAGTCTCCAAGGCCCGGACCCTCCGCGCTCTCCATCTCTCTGGGCAGGTATGTGCAGAAAGCCGCCTGGCTGAGCAGCGTGTGCGCGCAGTGGCTGGTCCTTTGGATGTCCTCACACCCTACCTGGGTGGGCCCCAGGAAGACTAAAGTAGCTTTGCTGAAAGGAAATGTGTGACTGAGTGGGCTGTAGGGGTCACCTAAGTCACCCTCTCCATTTGGCTTGAACCCCGATTCCTATTCCTTTCTGGCAGGTGTGTTGCTCTTAGCAATAGCCCCTCTTTGCTTGCAGTTCAGGGCAAAAGTGAGGCCCCACAAGTCTGGGCTCTCCGCAGAGTAACTGCTGGCTGGATCAGTCCCTGTCCCTGATGTCCCCCTCAACCTGCTTTCTGCTGAAACTTCTCCTTCCAGGTGACCTTGAGGACCTGCATCGGTTTCCCCAATTGCAAAGGGGAGTTAAACTCTGGTTCAGTCCATGTTCTTTTGCCTCCCAGAGCCATAGTGCATCCTGGGAGAGGGGTGGTTCACAGTTCCATTTAAGATGAAAAAATGAGACTCAGAGACGGAACAGAGTGCCTGGGGCCCAGGTCTGCAGCCCCCAATTCTGAGGGGTGGCCCTCAGCCAGGAGAGAAGACTGCAGGTTCAGTGCTAGCAAATTTGGCTTTTCCAGCTTTCTTTCACCTGCCCTGCAGCTCTCTCTGCCTGGGGTTCACATTTCCACCCCAGCTGATTGTGTCCTGAGGCAAGCCTCCCCCCCATTATGAGTGGTCACAAAAGCTGGACCATGACCAGACAAAGGGACAGGAATGAAAGTACTGGTTGTCATGGCAACCTGGTGGGTTGCTGGGACCCAGGGGAGGGCTTTGGCTGCGTGCCTGAGCCTGGGCATCCGGACGACCTCTGAGCATGAGCCAGGGTTGCTCAAGGGCTGTCAGGGAACCCCCTTCTGCTCTGGGTCCACCAGAGCCCGCATACAATGATAATCTCACCCCCTCCCTGCAGCACCTGCTCCCCGGACCTCCCCCAGTGACCCCATTACCCTGCACCTGCTGCCCCCCTCCCCACCCCTCAAGCAAGGCACCCTCCCCAGGGCACTCCCTGCCCATCCCCAGGTCCAGCTGCCTGCTCTGAGGACCAGCCAAGAGGGGCTGTTTCCACAGGAAGGGTCGCTGAAGGCTCTCTGGCAAGGTCCAGCTGCCAAGCCAGTTCTGCCTGACCAGCAGTGTGCATGGTGCTGAGGCCTGCACTTCAGGACCTCGTCTCCTCGCCTGGAAAATGGGAACAATCATTCCTGCCCTCAGGGCCTCCAAGAGTAACTTGGAAGGTGACCTGAAGCTGGAATGTTCCCAGAGCTGGGTGAGGGTGGACAGCTGGCTGGGAAGAGGCTGTCTTGGAACACTCTCCAGGCCATCTCTTTTAGGCCCCGAACACATTCCTGCATCCTTAAGAGTCACTACTTGGAGGTAGAGATGACCTTTCCCAGAGGCCCCTCAAGGGTACAGGGGAACGAGGCAGAGGACCCATAAGTGCCAGGCACTTGAGTGGCCTGTCAGGATATTGGGGTAAGAGGACACTGGGGCAGGGACCCCACAGGGAGAGTAAGTGCTGCCGGAGCATGGGGAGGTGTCTCTGGGGATCTGGCAGTCTAGTTCGGGGAGGGAAACAGATTCCAGGAACTATCAGTGTCTGCGTCTCTGCATGGAGGCAGGATGAAGGGGTTGGAGGCCTGACAGATGCCTCGCCACCCCACCCCCCGGAAAAGATGGAGGCTTCCCAGAGCAACTGGTTTGTCCTGTGTCAACTTGTCACGCTCTCGGGGCTCCTTCCAGGACAGCCAAACGTTCCCATCCTCTTTTGCTGCAGCCTGAGATGAGACCCCTCCTGTCTTGCCACCATCGTTTGCCCACCCGGAGTGTGGGAGCAGACTGTCAAGGAGACGGGCCTCCAGCTCCAGCAGAGGCAAGGAGACTGCCCCAGCCTTTGAATGCCCCCAGGCCATTGTAGGCAGACCCCAGCTGCTGACAGCAGCCTCCCTCTCTAATAATGGGGACTCCCTCTCTGGAACAAACCATGTTGACCTCTCTGGAGATTCTCCCATACTCCTCCCTAGAGATCTGGAAGGGCGATACTTTTGCCAGCACTGGGGATATTGCGGCCATGAAAACAGTCCTTGTGGCCCTCAGACCGCTCTGTGAGTGGCCCCATATAGTGCCGAGCATGGTTTGTCTTCCCCTCTGTGCAGATGGAAAAACCGAGACCCAGCAAGGGAAGAGACTCTCGGTGAGTAGGTAGTTGGACCCAGGCTTCCTGCTCAGTTCATAGACCTTTCAATGGGTGACAAAAGGTCAGAATGGCACTAAGTGGACTAGAGGGTCAAGATGAGGCCACCCACTTTGCCAGGAGAATGCTCAGTCGTTGCTCACGGAGCAACTTGGAGCTGAAGGGAAATGAGACACTCCCTTGAGCCTAATTAGGATAAATAGCTTTTTGTGCAGCTGCTCAGGGCCCCTGAGATGTCCTGTGGGAGATGTCACTGTTTGGTGCCTGTCACCTGGAGCTCTAGCCTAGGCAGGTGGGCTGGGAGAGTAGAGTTTCAGCAGCCTCACCTCTCCCCCTGGGCCTGGTGCGGAACTGCAGAGCAGAGAGGGGCAGGCTAAGGAAGAGGGTGTGAAGGTGCGATTAGTGTCCCTGTCTTCATCTGATGGCCTAGAGGTGGGCTGCTCTGTCTTCTAGTCATTTCCTTAGGGTTCTCCCTCCACTGAGGGACTGGAGGGCTACTGGGAAAAGTAATACCCACTGGTCCTCACTATGCAAATGTATCTTCCAGTTGGGGAATACAGGAGTAATTGTTGTGGGGTAACCTGTCAAGTGGTATGGGCCGTGGTCCTCTGGGGCCTCTGAGGATGGTGTGAGTGTGTTTTGTGGGCTGAGGCAATCATGGAGGGCTTCCTGAGGAGGTGAGGCCTGAGATGGGATGAAATGTAGCAAAAACAAGAGAAGGAGATTCCAACTGGGAAGCTTCACATGAGTACAGGTGGGAGTGGGCTTGGCTGGGATGAGGGTTGACCATTCATGGGCTCAATCCTCCAGCCCCTCTGGGGACTCCTTTCCATTCCTCCCTGAACTCTGGGTTTTCAAGGTCTTGTCTTGCTAACCATATAGATCAAAGGAGGATTAATTTGTCTCCACTTTTATTCATCAAAGAAAATGCTGGTCAGAGCTGCTGAGGCCAACTAGCCAAAGCCAGAGACAGAGAGATCAGGGGAGGCATGGAGAGAGGATGAACCAGAACTTTCCCAGTCCTCTCTTTGACAGCCCCCCCAAGCCTGTGACTCAGTTTCTCTTGGCAACCGCTCTCCTGGCCTCACAAACCAGAGGGAGCTCCTGGGCGCTCAAGAGGCTGGCTGGAGGCAGGTGGGGATTGGGCGGCTCCAGCACCTCCTTTGGATGCCTATAGCCCTCTGCCCTCTGTTCCCACTGGCGGGTCACAGGAGAGGCCCATTCTGTGGCCCATTCATACAGGGCTTTCATGTCTGCAGCCAGCGAAGCATTGCTCCCAGCCTCAGCGCTGGCAGCAGGAAGGGGAGGGGACGCCCAGGTCTGCCGTGCCCTCAGACCCCTTGCTGGAGGGCCTGGGCACCCGAAGCAGCCTGTCTGCCCAAAGCCCTAAGCTCTCAGCCACCAGAGATGGGCAGATACCCTCCCCACCCCCAACTCTTACAAGGAACCCACTCTGTCCTCCATTTCAACAAGAGCAAGGCTGGCCTCCCTTCCAGTCCTTATAGGGCAAAAGGCTCCCTTCGCAGGGGTCGGGGCAGGAAGCCAGGGTGCGGCCAGGGCTCAGGCCCTTGTTCTCACAGGGAATGGTTAAGTATGGTGGCCTCGAGGAAAGGGCAGGAAGATCAAAGCCTGAGTCCACGCCCAACCATTGGGCATTAGAGGGTGGGCACCTGAAACAGAAGAGCAGGGGCCACACATGGTCCCCTGCCAAGGAGGGAAGAAGGCAGTCACATCCAGTGCCCACATGTATGATGTGGCTGGGCTGCTGGGAAATGGAGCACCCCTGGACCCCATTTCTGCAACCTGCCCTACAGTTGAGGGACGTAGCAGTGACTACCAACCGCATGGTAGGGAGTGAGTGTATCTGTGGCCTGGACCTCTTGAGAGCAGACCACTTTTTCGGAGGCCTGTCCATCTGTCCAGCAGCCATGGCCCCTGTGATGTCACCAACCCACTGTGTTGCTTGGCAACTTTCCAGGACTAGCGCACTGCCCCTCTCATCCCTGACATCCCGCCATGGGCTGATGTTGCCCTGGCAACCTGGATGGGGACTGCAGCTTTTGGACTGCTGTACCCAGTGTGGGAAGTGCCAGGCAGAAGCGGGGAAGCAAGTGTCTCTCCACGGTCTGAGTGGGGGGACACAGCCTATCTCCAGACCTACAGAGGAGCCAGGCTGCCTTAAACAGGGCTATGGGGGGTGGGGGTCTCTGTTCCCTTCCAGAGGTGTGGCCATTCTTGCCTCCTAGCCCTCTGGTCCTCCTTTGTTCCACAGTGGTAACTCGTACCCACCATAAACTGAAATCAACAATTAAAAGGGTACCTACCCCTCAACTAACAGGCACAAGCCAAAAAGCCAAGGCACAGCTGGACTGACCTTGTGAGGAAACTGTGTCAGCAACAAAAAAGTTGTCTCAGGGTAAATCAGTAACTTCAAAGAAAGACTTCAAGGTTTATGGCATTGCTAAACTCCCTGTTCCCAGAAGATAAGGCTGTACCTAGATAGGGCAAATTTTAACAAACCTTCTTGTCTCCTTCAATGCATAGACAATATCAAATAGACTCAGACACCTGCTGGACTTTCTCTGTAATAATCTCTGAAAATGTAAAATGTTTTCCTTGTCAATTGTATAAAACTCTCGTAGTGAGGCTCGGCATTCAGACAGCTTTCCCAGAGCAGGCAGAGGTGGTTCTCTGCGCCAGTCCTCAGTCTTTCTTCTTCTTTAGTAAACTAATTTTGGCTTGGCCCAGTTGATTTAAGTCAACACGGCCAGTAAAAGGTGACGGCCAGTAAAAATAGCGAGTTTGGGCTTAGCACAGGCGGCAGCAGCGTGGAGTTTGGAAGGGTGGATAGGAGTGGGCCAGGGGCAGAGCGAGGGCGGTTCTGGCTAGGGAAGCAGAAGCCTGTGCACAGGCCCAGTTGCTGTCTCTGCTCAAGGCACACGCACTGCCTCCGGGCTCCTGGTGGCCTCACCTTCTGGCTCTCCCACTCAACTGACATTTAATGATAGAGACAGTCCAGTGCAAAGCCGGACACTAAGTGCACAACACAGATGTAGCACCGATCAGCATTGCTAAAATGTCAAAATCAGGGCCTCCCTGGTGGCGCAACGGGTTGGGCGCAGCACTATGAAGCTATCCAGGGCCACTGCAGCACGAGCTCGATCCCCAGTCAGGGAGATTCCCACATGGCACAGCAGACCTCTCCTGCCTCGCCAGCTGCTCCCCTCAGCAGTGGATTTCTGTCCATCTGCCTGTTCTGCTCCCCACTCTCTCTGGTGAATCCTCTCGCCGCCCCACATATCTGGCCAACACCCAGCTTGTATGCATAAATAAATAAATCTTTTTAAAAAATAAAATGTCAAAATTGGACGTTTGTGTAATGAACCCCAGCAGGTCATTTTACCCCCTCCAACATGAATCTTTCGCAGTCTCAGTTTTCCTAGCTATGAAATGGAACCAATTATGGGAAGGCTTTGGGCAGGGGTTCTCAGGTGGAGTGGGGTAATTTTTGTTTGTTTTTTACTTTTTCTTTTTTTAAGATTTATTTATGCATACAAGCTGGTGTGTAGGTCAGAGGCGTGGGGTGGTGAGAGGATTCACCAGAGACAGAGTAGGGGAGCAGAACAGGCAGATCGACTGAAGTACACTGCTGAGGGGAGCAGGAGGCGAGACAGGAGAGGTCTGCTGCACCACATGGGAATCTTCCTGGGCCCGGATGGAACTGGTGCTGCAGTGACTGGGATAGCTTCATGGTGCTGTGCTTAACCCCTTGCGCCACCAGGGAGGCCCTGTATTTTACTTTTGACATTTTTATTTACTCTGTACTTTTGAAATTTTTTCCCCATACGTGCACAGGCTCCACTCACCCTCCATCAAGCCACCCGTGCCCATACTGAGTGGAGTGATTTTAAAATTTTCTTTTGATTTGTAATCCAACTCTTTTCTTTACAGAAAAATTGAGACCAGTACACAGAACATCTGCAAACATTCAGATTCGTAATTGTTAGCAGTCGACCACATTTATCTTTATACTCATCTCTATAAGTTTTACTGAACCATTTGAGAGGAAGTCACAGCAGTAGACAACCTGATTTCACTTCTTCAGCCCACACCAGCTAAGACTCCTACGTAACCACAATGCCATGATCACATCTGAGAAAATTAACACTAACTCAATATCCAGGGCAGGCTGGAGCATCAAAGCTTGAACCCATGAAAGGTTGTGGGAGTAAAGAGGGGCCTGAGACAGGGAGGGGGGCAGGTGCACCCGCTGCACACCCTAGGAGGCTGAGGTGGAGTTGAGCCCTCCCTGGGGTGAGGCTGTGTAAGCTGAACCTATAAAGGGTCAAAATGGACCCTTTCCTCAGTGAGGGGACCATACATCTTGCAGCTGTGTCTGAAATATGAACTTCCAATTCCTAAATTTCCCCCAAATTATTTGCAAAGCTTTTTTTTTTCCCCCTAAACCAATATTCAGAACTTCCACACTGCTATGGGCTGTTTTGTTCCTTATTCTAGAAGAGTTTCTCTAGGGACGGGAACACTTTCTTGGAGGGGAGATGGTGCACAGTGAGCACCCCAGGCCCAGGCCGGGGTTGAAGGGGAGAACAAGTCCAGAGAGGGAGGAGCCACGTCCCAGAACGGAGAGGGGGCCAGGGGGCGGGGCGTCCTTGAAGGTCCGGGGAGGTGCGCGGACGGAAGCCCCATCCCTGCGTTGCCGGATGGTCCCGCCCCTTAGCAACTGGCCTAGCGTCCCTTCCTAGAGACCGCTCGGCGGACCCCACACGGCCAGGTGGAACCGGTAGGTCGGGGGATCCAAGGGGTTGACGAGCGAGCGAGGGAAGGGGCACCTCGCTAAGGCACTGAGAGCGAGTGGACAGGAAAGAGGATGCCTTTCCAGCCCGCATCCTTGGCCCAGGAGGAGTCTGGGTGCCCTCCTGAGCCTGGGTGCCCTCCTTGAGCCTGGGTCTGTGGAAGAGCAGTGTGAACACTTTGAAAGGACTTTGCAGATGGGTCCTGTGCTTACCAGACTTTTTCTTGAGGACCCACCCCCATGCTGGTTGTAGTCCCTTCCTTCTGTGGAAATCCATGCTGGGAAGGTGCCTGTTCTAGTCCTCCTCAACCACGGTCCTCAGTGTCCCCATCTGTAAATGGGCAGAATACCACTGCATCTAGGTCAGAGAGTTGTTAGGGAGCTCACTTCCTTCCTTTGCTCACCCCACCTCTTCATTCAACCACGCAGTCATTTCACAAACTTTTCAGTGGCTTACCGCGTGCAGCGTCTGGAACCAGTCCCATGCTAGGTGCTGATGTTCCAGAGATCAGTGTTTCTAGAAATTTCCTGAATTTGCAGCTCTCATGCCCAGCTGACAGGGGAGACAGATGTGCACACATAATAAGGGCAGCTCTTCCCTGGAGGGAGGGGCATCCGGCAGCCATGGGAACCCAGAGGGGGTCACATCAGATGAGTGCACAAAAAAGGGGGAGAGAACCCCCTGCCTGTGGGAGTTAATAGCGGCAAGGACAGCGATTTCCAAATCTCTTAAGCCACCGGTCCATTTGCAAAATGAGACCTTACATAGAACCTGGTTATATGAAACGGATAAAGGTGCAGGCTTCTTACTGACTCAGCAGTGGGTGGCTTAGCAGGCCTCCTGCTCAGACTCCTCACCCCCACAGGCATTCACTTGGCAGAAGCTGAGGGCTCTTGAATACACGGTTTGTGAACCACCGTTATGGTGCGTGGGACATGGCCCTTTGGTCAACTAGAGGGAAAGACCTTCAGTTTCTATTCTGGTTCTTCCAGTGCTTGGCTTTGTCCCCTTGGCAAATTTTTTGACTTCTCTGGACTTATTTTTCTTTGTGGTTTGGTGGTGGTATCTGCTGTGAGGATCAAATACCCTTGTTCATCTGTGTCCATCCGGACTGGTGCCTGGGGCCTGGTTGGGTCACATGTTGTTGAATATCAGTGAGTCCAACCTGTAGCTGCTTCTTCCTCAAGCCAATAGGGTTCCCAGGGGATCTGATTGGTGAGAAAGAATAACTTGGGTTTAAATTCCTCTTTTGCATCTAGGTGACTGTGTGACCTTGGGCAGGTCACTTGACCTCTCTGAGCCTTGTTTTCTCTGCCTCTGAGAAATGAGGATAGTCTCAGTTCTCACCTCAGAGTTTACATGACACCCCCCATTCTCAACACAGTGTCTGCTGGGGCCACCTTTGCCATCTCACACAAATGAGTAAGAGTGCCCAGAGTGACTGGCAGAGGCCTTGCTGGGAACCACATCCCCTCCCTCTTACAGCCACACTCGTTCTGATGCAGAGGCTGTCATCACCTATGGGGCTGTGGCAGGGGGCACAGGTGTTTTTGTCTCCCTGTCCTCTACAGGCGTGGTGCCCCCTGGCATTGTGCAGGCACAGTGGACCGGGAGGGGCCCATCATGCTCCTGAAGGCCTGAGGCGTAGGGAGGAACAGGATTCGGAATTTGCAGCTCTCTCTTTCTTTACTTCTTGGCCAGGCTGGGATGCATCCCCCCTTGCCGGCCACCCACGTCCATGCAGAATCAGCTCACAGGTGCAGAAAATTCACCCATCTCAGACTCCTTTTGCTCCCAGAAACCCAAACATTTCCACATCTGTTATTTCTGTCAAAGCAACCAAACCTTTTCACCAGGGAATGGAATGTTTTCTGGTGGATCCAGGGCCCCAGACTCTCCACAGCCTGCTCCATCTGTTCGGTGATTTTGTTCAAAGATGAGGCGGGCATCCAGGTTTGCAGCCATTCGGGGGCTGAGCCTCAGTGGGTCCTCTGCCCTTGAGGGCACTCTCGTTGGGGCTGGTGATGCTCAGACAGGTGGGCAGACTCAGTTCTGTTTTCAGCATCTGCCCTGGGAGGTGTGGCCACCATGGAGTGGACACAGGAGGCAGAGTTCTGGTGGGTCTTGCCTGGCGAGCTAGGAGCCGGCTGACCTTGGGCTGAGAGTCAGGAGTCCTGCCAGAGCCCCATCTGACCTCGCGGTCTCTCACATGGTCTTGCCAACTCAGCAGCCCCTTGTTAGAAATGGGCACAGCTGCAGGTTGCGTCAGCGCTGCTGGCCGGCTTTCCTCAGACAGCCCGAGCGCCCACCCCACTCTTCAGGTCTTTCCAGGCCAGATTCCAGCAAGAGACCTGCACCAGCCAGAAACAGTGGCCGGGGCTTCGAGCACCTGACTGCTTTGACCCGGTGTATTGTGGGGGGAGGTAATGGAGAAGTGGGGGATGGAACAGCCAGGGGAAGGGGTGTTGCTTGGATTAGATTCTATTTCCTTTTATTAAGATACCCCTATCTTTGTAAATTTTAATTTTAATTTTTTATCTTAACTTTTCGAGCCAGCATTAAATGAAAACCACCTCTGTCCCATCCCTTGTCCAATTTCTTGCAATCCTCTGATATGAGATTTCCCTAGTGTTGTATTTTGAGTCAGCCAAAAGCAACAGTGGCTTGGCAAGGGCTTGCTCACCCCACAGTGAAAACTCTGCCAACCCTTGTTCTTGGGGTGGTAGATGTGCATGCAAGCCAGGGGTGCATCTGTTGCTCCTTTTGGGGACAAGGAGGTGTATATTTCCTGCACTGGGCTGACTGACGAGGTGGGTGAATATCATCCTGTTGCTGGAAGTGGGTCTGTGGGCCGGTGGAGGGTTGGGTCCTCCCAGGGAAGCTTCTGGAGTATTATTTGGAACAGGCTTGGGGGGAGAGAGGGAGCAGGATCCAGTGCTCACAGGTGGTAGTGAGATCCCATCTCCCACACGGGAGAAGCTCGCGGCAGGCGGGATTGGGCTGGGGGCACTGGGGTTGTCTCTGACCAAAAGTCATTTTTGTTAAAACACAAAGAGGGTCCTCCTTGTCTCCCAGGTGAGAAGCCAGGCTTCACTGCCTGTGGGGTGGGAGTGGGGAGAGGGGGCTGGCAAGTGCAGAGAGATGCTGCAGGGGAGCTTGGGGGAGGGGAGGGTATCTGTAGAGTTTCCCAGACTCCCTGCGCTCAGTCCCTGACCTTGGGGCTCATTTTTTATATGCAGCATCCAGGAAGGCCCTGCTGTCTCCTGATGGGACCCTCCTGTCCAGATTAGTAGGAGACCCCTTTCTCCCCCCACACTCTGTCTTCTGTTACCCCTGCATAGGGTCCTGAGGCTGGTTGTGGGGTGGCAGACTAGACCTCCCCCACAGCGTGGTGCCGCTGGGGGCTGAGCAGAGCCTGACAAAGGCCCAGTGACATCATTATTTTCTCCTAGGAGCTCTGACTAGGGCATAGCCCTGAGAAGCAGCATGGAACAGCCTAAGCAAGAAGGCCACAGCCCAGAAAGGAAATCCCTAGGCGGCATTTTTCTGGCAGGCTCTGAGTCCAAGAAGCTTTCTCCAAGCCCTAGCTCCAGACCCCCACCTTCATCCTTCACCCCAGGCATACCCAATCTCTTAGACGTGGGGCAGCCCCGAAAGTTGCCCCTGACAGACCTTGATAAGAAGTATCCTCTGATGAAGCAGCGTGGGTTCTACTCGGACATCCTCAGCCCTGGATCTTTGAGTCAACTTGGGGTGAGTGTGGTGGCCATCCCCTACTGAGTCTGAGCCCCCTTGTGGGTCCCATTTGCCCCTCCTTCCATCTATCCAACCATCTCTCCATCAGTCCATTTTTTAATTTGTCCATCCGTCTGTCTGCCTACCTAGTAATTTGTCCATACATCCATACACCCACCCACCCACATGCGTATGTCTGTCCATTCATTCAGCACCTCTTTACTGAGCACCTGCTGCGTGGCAGGTCCTGTAATGAGCTATGAGACGGCGAGGACAGGGCATCTGTGTTCCTTAGTGGGCAGTGGCTTTGGTGGGGGAGCCCCGCTCCGAGCTCTAGTTGGGGACGGCGTCCTTGGCTGAGGTGGCATGCTGGTAAAGTCTCAGAGATGGGCATGCATTTGCCTGGCAAGATAGGAGCTTGGAGAGGGTTATTCCAGGTAAGGGTCAGGGGAACAGAAGCTACAAAGGCTTGGGATCCTTGACAGAGGTCATATCCCATGTGGAGAGGAGAGGAGAATATGAAGGGAGAGAGGGAGGCTTGGGGCAGGGGGAGGTGAAGAGGGGCTGACAGGGGTAGAGTTCCTAGAACCTCTTAAGTTTGGAGCCACCTAGGAGGGGCCGAGAGAGAGAGGACTGATACCCACTACTGTACCCAGACGCCCTTGGGAGGGGAGGTGTGCACAGAGACACCTGCGGCCCGTTCGGGGCTCAGCCCCTGTGCACATGCCAGGAGTGTTCTCGAAGTGAGCAGGACATGGCTAGGGCGAGAGTGAGGCAGGTATATCCCAAGCGGCTACCATTTGTTGCCCCTGTGGCCTCTACCCCACCCCTGTGCCCCTGGGTGCTTCCTGGTGGGCTTGGAGGAGACATCTGGCCTTGAGGGCGCACCCAGATGTTTTTAGTTCCTCTGGGTTTGGTTTTAGGAAGTATGCCGTGGCCCCTTTATGAACCAGGACCTCCTGCGGCAGGCCGACCTCAACAAGTTCACCCCAAACGGTCAGTGCCACAAGGGTAGGAGGGTGGGTGCATTTACAACAGGGCCTCTGGCCTCAGGGAGATTGTCTCTTCTTGGCTGAGGGTCTCAGTTTCCCCAACTGTAAAATGGGGATAACTAGAGATCAGGTGTTTTGCAAGGGCCCAGCTCATGGGCTTGAAAGACTCTCCAGGTTACATGGGTGCAGCCGCAGGCATTGCTCGCCTCACTGTAACTCCCTTTAGGCCCCTGAAATGCAGGGCTGAGCCCTGGGCTGGGGCTGGTATCATGGACGCACAACTCAAGAGAGGTGATCGGGGGTCTGGAAACTACCTCCTCAGCCGGGCCTTTTTGTGCTGTGGCTCCTTTGAGCACCTGGCAGCTTTGGCAAGGCAGGCTGGTGGCCTCTGCTGAGCCCCGGAGGGGCCATCACTGAGCTGTCCCATGCCAAGGGCCCTGTGCGTCATCTCCTGAAGCATATTCCTGTACTCCTTCCCCGTCTGTATGGCCT
>PVIJ01000766.1:0-11380 GCA_004024925.1 Scalopus aquaticus
TACTATATAGAAGTTTCTGCTACCACATAATTATTGTTGCTGGACATTTAGGTCCCATCTCACTATTAATTTCATCTGTCACCAATTTTCTCTAAGCAGCCAGGGATTTCAGACCCTAGAAGTGGATTTTCCAGAGCATCTGCTCTAATCCTGGTCAGTGACCCTATTATCTGCCAAATTGGCTCCCTTTTTCCTTTTGAGATACCTGCTAGATGAGTGTCTCTTGCTTGGCATAATTACCCAGCCCATGCCCACTGGAGATAGCTACTTTGTAGGATCTTTGCTCTGTGGGCTCTGTATCAGGGGAGACCCCCCAAGATCCCAGTAAGACTGAGACACCCTTTCCACCAGTTGTTCCAGAGCTGCTCTTCCTCCTGCCTCCCCTCTTCTGACTTGAAGTCTCCCCCATCTGTCCTGGGCAAACTATTCCATCACATGCTGCAAAATCTCAGGTTGGTTGAATCTTCCCTCCATCGGGTCTCATCTTTACTTTTAATTGAAATATATTTGACATATAACATTGTGTAAGTTTAGCATCCAGCATGTTAATTTGATACACCTATATGTTGTAATTTGATTGCCATTGTAGCAGTAGTTAGTACTTCGATTATTTCTTTCTTGTGGTTGTAATAATTAAGATCTAATCTCAGCATATTTGGTGATAATACAATATTGTCTATAGTCATTCTGTGGTGCATTAGGTCTCCAGAACTTATCTACCAGTTGCAGCATTCTACTCTTCAAAAATGTATCACATATTACTCTTCTTCCCACCCCAGGCCCTAGTAACCACCATTTTACTCAGTATTCATGAGCTTGCCTCTTTTAGAGCCCATATATAAGTGATATATAGCATATGTCTTGCTGGAGACAAGTTGCAGGTAGTTTATTGAGAGGAGGATTCCTGCTTTTAGCAGGAATAGTGCAATGTGGAGGGGATACAGGAGAGGGGGGAAAGTTGATTATGGATAGCTGGTTGGCACTGTGGTGACTTGGGCTCAACCCTGCTTGAGATCTGAGGAACTTTAAGGAATCATCTGGAAAGTGCTTTAAAAATCATCCTTCCAAATAACGATTCTGTCTCCAAGGGATGTTTCCCTCCTCATGCTTCTGATCTGCCCCATGTGGGGGACAAGCAAGCCCCTCAACTTTGGGTAATGCCCTGAGGCCAAAGATCATGGAGACTCCTGTTGGGGTTCACAGGAACTGGCCACCGCAGCTGCTGCCACCACGCAAGGTGGATTTAGAGACAGGAAAGGGTGTGTCTGCTTCTGTCAGAGCTCTCACTCATGAGCTGAGAGAAAAGTTAAGCTCTCTAGTCACTTTCTCTTCCAGAGCCCATCCTTTGGGCATCTCCAAGGGGCCAGGAACTAAGCATCTGACCAGGGACATCTAATTTGCTGCTCACTCAGCAGTGACCTTCGGGTGCCCCAGTTGTTCAGGCTGAGCTTGGTCTGGACAGAGAAATGGGACTCAGTCTCATCATCGTCTCTTGCTGGAAGGTGCCTATTGGGCCTCTGTTTGGTCTGAATCCTTCAGACCTGACCTTCTCCTCCAGGTGGGAGTGCCTGAAGGCACAGTGCCAGGGCAGCCAACCACCGTAGGGCTCTGCCATCCACTGTGACCACTCAGTGCTGGCCTCAGATGGGTGCAATGAAGCCCTATTCTCTGAGGGGTGAAGGGATGCCCGAGGTCCATGGTGTCTACTCTTGGTTCTTTTGAATCAAGAAACCCATGTTCTAGTGCCAGTAAGTCATCCACTTGCCTTTGACCGTGGGTGAAGGCTGTGCTCTTAGTGTCAGTGTTTTCATTTGTAGAATTAGAGAATTAGACATTTGTGTGTCCAGAATAAAGATGATGTCATAAGCCAGGTGGCTTCAGGTGATGCTTGAGCTGACTGGGATGAAATACACTCACACTGTATCTGCCAGAACAGTGAACCCGTTATTCCCTCTTCAGTCTTCATCCTCTCAATCCAGTTGAGTAAGGAGGAGATCTTAGTGTCCATAGGTCTTTAATACCTCACTACACTGTGACGCTGCCTAGATAGAATTTAATCTTTGTTTTTCCTCTATTTATTTTTATAATTACCTGCTGTTTTTAGCAAGAGGTACTGGTTTTCCATTTGTGATTATTTAGGATTATGATTAATTTATGATTAACAAGGTTTAGAAAACAACTAGGAAATAGATTTATGTAAGCAGAAAAAGTAGTGAATGGACTTTGAGGAGAAATATAAACAATAGTACAAGGATATGTTCAGAATCATGAGGGCTGTATGTGTATTTGGAACAAATGGACTTAGAGCTCCTTAGTCTTGCTCTAGAATCTCTGAACAAAACCCACTGTGCAGTTGGAGTTGAGGCTCAGGACGCCATAGTCCACGGCCCAGGAATTTGAGTGATCTGCTTCAGATCGCTTTGAATATGCAGACCCACCCAAGCCTCAGCTCTCAGAGGCAACATGTCTGCACCCTTGGATCAAAGAGGCTTTTCTGACAGTTGGAGGAGGCTTCTCTCTCCTACAGCAACTGCAGAATGAGCCCTTAAAGACCAGCGGCAAGTCGCTTCTTTAGCTGCCTTGCCATCCTCGTTTAATTCAATCCAGGTGTGTTGTAGCTGGATCATTTGGGCCAGCGTCCTTTCTGGGGAGAAAATCATTATGAAAAGCTATCGATTAGGTGTCCACAGCTGTGGAGAGTCAGGAGCAGATGCTCCTGGAGCTGCATTTATGAAAGGGCAGGGGTTGTCAAGAAGGGCAAGAATGTGACTGAGGAGACAATGTTTAAAGGACAATGGCATGTGAATGCAGGCGGCCACTGAAAAGTCAGTTCTTCCTCGGGCCACATAGCAGGGTGGAGGGTGCAGGTGTGTGAGCTGCTACTGTTTACAGCGTGGGACAAAGTTCTGGGGCTGCTGTTTCTTCTTAGAAAATCCTGCCTTGGTCCCATCACCTTAGGACTCAGGTATTGTGACACAGACCTTGTTTCATCACTTAGCCCCAGCACTGCCCAGCCCAGCCACTACTGCTCCTCCTGGTCTAACTACAGCATCCAGCCCCATACTTGACAACAAAACTGAGTGGACACCAGTCCCCTCACTGGGGGCTGCATTCCACTGGGATGGCCACTGCTTGCTGACGGCCACCCCCCCAGCTGCACTGAACATCCCTGACCCTTGCACACACCCCGAAACGAGGCGCAGCCTTGTCCCTGGCTATCTCCTCAGTGCCTAGGAAAGTTTCTAGGAGTCTAAGAACATGGATAACTGTTTGCTGAATGAATAAACGAGTGTTTGTATCACACGGACAGGGCAGGACTCAGCAAAACTCACAGACACCCACTGAAAGCACATTGTACCACTAATTCACAGCTGCAAATACATGAAAGCATAAAAAGCTACTCAGGAAATCTGGAAGGAACTCTTGGAACGAACAAAAGTATAAATAGTGAAGGAGGAGTATAACAATATTCTTTTCTGCCTATAGCTTTAGAATAGTTGTGATTTTGAATGGGCTGTCAATCACATTTGATAAATTAAATCACACCTTACAGCAGCATTTTTCAATGCTGTTTTCTTCTTGGCACAAAAGCTGCTGCATAGGTAACTTCTGCTAGTTATGTGAAATTTTCTTTCCTGGGTAGTAGCAATCCCACTCTTTCTTCAACTCAAGGCAGCATATTATATGCTTTTTTTAGATGACACACAATTTACCCCCTCACACAAAGATTCTGATATGCCCTACACCTGCTTCTCTTGCTAGTTAGAATTAATGTCTTTGGGGCCTCCCTGGTGGCGCAGCGGTTGAGCACTGCGCTGTGGAGCTGTCGGCAGCTCGCGATGCGAGTTCGATGCCCAGCTGGGGAGAATCCCACATGGCAGGGCAGACCTCTCCTGCCTCGCCCGCTGCTCTCCTCAGCAGTGTATTTCTGATCTGCCTGTTCTGCTCCCCGCTCTGTCTCTGGTGAACCCTCTCGCCGCCCTGCGCCTCTGGCCTATACCCCAGCTTGTATAAATAAATAAATCTTTAAAAAAAAAAAGAATTAATGTCTTTGATGCTTCTAACTTCATTTTGCTCATAAACTTCTCTGAGAACATGAGGAAAGCTATAGTCCCATCACCTTCAAGTTTATAAATAACATACGTGCACCATTTTGCAAGAATTCATCTTACTGCCATGGAAATTGATTGCTTTCAAATTCATATAGTAGGAATATCACCTTCGCTAAGAACTATGTTTTTTAATGTAAAGTAAATGGTTTTTTAATGTAAAGTAAATGGTCATTTTCTGTAAAAAGAACACGGAAAGCTTTGTAAAGTAAGTCCAAAAGTAGCCTTGAACTTTACGCAAAAGGAAAATTTGATATAACGCAATTAATGTTTTGTCTGTATAAGAAGCTGAAATTGTGGTGCTGTGTGCACATCATCTTTGACATAAAATTGATTCTGACTTCTGGTTTTGATGGCAGCCGGCACCTGACTTTACAAAGGTGAGTAGCAGCAAATAGAACCAGAGAATCCATGGGTAGCTTTGTTCAATGAGGGGAGCCTTGTGTCAAAGAGCACAAGATTTCCCCAAGACTTCTTAAGTAGAATTCCTGCCACATCATTTCCTTTGTACTTGTGTCAGGCAGGTCACCTCTAGCCCAGTCTGCATATTCTTTGCTTGGCAAAGAAACTTCATTATTTCAGAGATGTCACCTACTTTTGCAATTACCAAAAGGAGCTTACAAAATAGGAATTTTTTGATGGTGTCAGAGTGCATATAAGAGGTGAAAACGAGTTGCTGACTGCACTGGGGAGGGAGAGGCAATTTTATCCAGCTACATGCTAGAGAAATGCATGAGTTGTTATTATTTCCTCCACTATCCACCTCACGCTAATAGGAGAAATGTCAATGGTTCTGAGTAGATGATGACATTCTACGGAGGCCTCCTTACATCCCTTTCCCTGATCCGTATTTTAAACCAGCTCCAAAGCCACACTGATAGTCTCCTTCAACCTTTTTGGGAGTCACCTGTTCTACTTATGTTCTTTTGGGGGTTATCCTTATTGTTTTAATTTAAATAATGTAGAATTAATCAATGTTTTACCTTCCCCCTCCCAAAAATACAAGAACCTTAGCATATCAGGTCCTATCAACACCTCTTTCTACATTGTTATTATCTAGGGTTTTAGTTACACCTCAAATCTCCTATAATTATAACTGTCTTTAAAAAAAAAACAGACAGTAAAATCAATGTAGTTTTATGCAGACGTTTTCTAATTCCTTTGTTCACTTCCTCTTCATGAGTTCCATTGCTTTCTCCTAAAGCATCCCCCTTAGTATTTTACTAAAAATTCTTTTTAGTTTTCCCTGAAAAGTTCTCTATTTTGCCTTTACTCTTGATTGATCCTTAACTTACATAGAATTTGAGGTTGGCAGTTATTCTCCCACAGATTCTGGAAGATGAAATTCTAGCATCTTCTGAAATTTCTCATTGCTGTTGAGAAATCTGTTCTGAATCCAGTTGCCATTTCCTTCTAGACACTTCCTTTTATCTCAGGGTGTTTTGTTAGTATCTCTTTGGTGTTCTGTAATTGCATTACAATGTAGTTAAGTGTGGGTTTGTTTTAATTGTATTTTGATCAGACATTTTGCTTCCCAAATCAGAGGATTACTGTCTTTTATTCATTCTGGAAAATTCCCCACCATTGTGTCTGAGTGTTTTCTTTTCCATTCTGTCTATTTCCTCCTTCTAGGGTCTCCTGATAGCCATATGTTGCACCTTCCCATACATTTCTCCCATCTCTTTGCAGTCTTTCATTTTTTTTCTCCCTTTACTCTCTGTGCTGACCTATAGAAAATTGCCTTTGTATTTTTTACTTTTTTTGAGAGTATTTGTTTTAGACAAGAAAAAGGCTCAGTGTGGAGAGGCTAGAACTTGAAAACACTTGGGTTTACCTATTCCCTACCCCATGATGTGCTATTGTTTCATTAGTGTTTCTATATTTTTCTTATAATCTTTTCAATTCTGTTAAACATTTATTTTTTTAATTTCTTTTAAATTTCTTTGTAATTTCAAGTTCTTGGGAAGACCCATCCCCTTTTGGTCATGTCTTTTTACTCTCCATTATGAAGGATCATGTCCTGATGTGGTTTGTAGTTTTCAAATTTTGAGTTCATCTTAGCTGGGGTTGTTTTTGCCATGTGAGTGCTATGTATCCTAGTATGGAGATGTTTCTATTGGGTGATGTTTCATTTGCTTCTGGGGCATTGGGGCAAAGTTTTGTATTAATTTCTTACTTTGGGGTTTCTGTACCATATGGGACAGGAGCTCAGGGTTTTAATTTCTCAAAACTTAGTTTTTCCTTCCTGAGCCCTGAATAAAGACAAAGTCCTTTATATTTTCCCAGGACTAGTTTCTCTAGAACTCTAGAAGACTAGAGATTCTCTCTAGTTTTCCATCCCAAAGATGGCCAATATTCCCTTATAAGGGTCCCAGTTCTTTGCAGGGACCTTGATTCCCGTAAGCTTAGGGTCACATCTTTAGTATTTCTAGGATACCACAACACCATTCACTACACCCTATAAATGGTCTGTTGTCTCTATGGGTCACTGTGGCATCATCCTAACAGTGTTCTCTTTGTTTCTGGCATTCAGAGATTTCCTTTCTTTCTTTCTTCTTCTTCTTCTTTTTTTTTTTTTTTTGGTGACCTTGTCTATGTAATATTTTATCTAGCACTTCTACTTATAGGAAAATGTTAGCTTAGGCTACTTTATTGTAAGGCCTCATAATGTATCTTTAATCACAGCTACATTTGCTTAGCAACATGATAAACAGCTTAGTAGGATGTGGAAGGCAAAGCCTTTTGTGTCAAAGCAAATTCAACTTTGATAGAGTTTCATTCTTTTCAAATTGAATTTTCTTCTCGTTCTCCAAAAATCCTTTTGTCTGTCATTTTGGCCTTTCAGGCTGGTTGCTATGTTGGACCAAGAGATCCAGTCCACACTTGCTAATAATTTATTATAGGCTTTGTCAGTCCCCAATAAATCTCATTGCAAACACTTTCCATCCTCCCACCTATAGTACTTCTCTTGTCACGTGCTTGCTATTACTTTGTACCCTCATGTAAACTTTAGTGAGACCCTGGACCATGTCACATCCTTGTTTTATATCATCCACAGTGCCAAGCACATAGTAAGCAGTTAAAAAAATCTGTATGCTGTATAGGAACTCATTTGTAATTGGAGATATTAAAATGATAACAATTTGAGATGTCATTTCACACCTATTAGCTAGCAAAAATTAGAAAAATGCCACATGTTGAAGTGGATAAGAGGATATAAGAACTCTCATGCACCACTGATGGGAAGTAGACTGGTATAATTCTGAAGAGCAATCTGACATTACTGTCAAATTATACATATCAGACTCCAAAGTTCCACTCCTGGTCAATAACCCAGAGGCATTTTCACAAAGCTCCAGAAAAGACATGAAGGAAAGTGGTAGCAGTGTTCTTGTGGTGGCAGGAAATTGGACACGATTTCAATGTCCGCTCCTGGGAAAGTGGGTGGGCAGGGGCAGGGGACTCACAGCACTTAGCGTTGGCAGATTAGAGAAACACAAATTAATATGGCTAGACTTTAAAAGTCTAACACCAAGTGAAAAACACAAGTAAGTGATGGAGATATTCAGCACAATACCACTTATGTAAAATTTTAAAAACCCACATGCAAAACAGTATACATTTTGCAAGAACATACTCAAGCAAAAAGATGCACATTAAATATATGAGAATGGATTACCTCTGGGAGAAGGGAATGAAGATAAAAGCAAATGCATTAATTAATAGATACATAGGAAAGGAGCCATGCACAGACCAACGATGATAAACCACAGAGCAAGGAGTATGATTAGCTCTCAACACATGATGTTAAAAAAAACAGGAAAGAAACATTTGTTCAGTTGGGAGTCTCATTTTCTCCTTGAATTCTTGCCTGATCAGGCCAGCCTGTGCTTTCTGCAATCCTGTAATTCTTATTTTAATATGTGTTCTTTCCCTCCAACTCACTGAGAAGCTCTTTAATTGCAGGAGTTTTATCATTCATTGTTACCTGGTTAAAGCAAGATGTAAGTAAAAGGGGAGGCATTCAAGATCAGAAGAGCCTCTTCCACTAAGTCTGTGACCTTGGGCAAGGTCAGGGCATCTTTCCTCATTTAGGAAACAGGAGCAGAGAGACTTGTGGGGTTTGTTACAAGGACTAATAAAGAAATATGAACTTTCACCTCTGGCATAGTACCTGTAGGAGACATTTCATCCATGCTAGCTAGCATCCTCTCCTTGATTATATTTGCTGTAGTCCCCAGGATATTACAGGTGTTCTATCAAGGTTTTACAACAGAAATGACCACATGTTCACCCTAAACTGGCACAAAAGATGGGCTTTCGCACTAGCTAAAACAGAACTTCTGTAGAGCATTTTAAAAAAGTATCAGGTTTTTGAGGTAGTTGGGAAAATTCTCCGATGAGTACCTTCAGGAAAGAATTCTCTACTCTCACACTTCACGCCTCTGCCATACCGCTCCCCAGCTCTGTTTCTCTGTGTTCAGTCTGGAGGACTCTTTGACTTCTCACTCACCTCCTTCCCTGCTGGTCTCCGGGAGAAGTACGCTGTGTATTCAAGTTGATTTCTCTCTCCCTTTTGTTCTCTTCTGTCTGTTAGAGAGACCATAACTTAACGTGAGGCTGGATGATTATCCCCAGCCTGCTGCCGAGCGAAGAAATCCTGACACTCTACGGTGGACGGTGGTGATTTTCTGAGGCCTTTAGATTGATTGCATTCATCTGAGCAGCAGGTTATATACGCTATAAAATTATCCAGCTGCTTTCTAAAATCTTGCATTCAACCTGAGAGTCTTTAAAAGCTTTCACATTTTGAACATTTTAAATCCAGCAGATTTGGACAATGAAGCTGACTCACTGTGATTTGGAATGGATGTTTTTACCTCTCTATGCCTTGTTTTTCTCATCTAGGAAACGGGAATGATTTTCCACTGGCTTATTTAAACACCCGGAGAGTGGTGAAGCCGGCGGAGTGCCCTGAAAAGCACGTTCAGCAGAAAGACAGTCCCGCTCTGGGCCCTTAACACCCTCCCCCCACCCCACCGGCCTTATTTCACCTCTACCCACCAGCAGGAACTCACAGGACAACACACTTACCTCTTTAAAATAATCCGGTCCTCTGTTCCTTCAAAATAAGCTAGTCCCCACGAACTAAGAATATGAGCCAAGGGGGAGAAACCCTTTTGCTAGAATGTAGACCCTGTGGAAATGTTCGAGCTCATCTTCTGTGTGTGGGAGAACTGCCGCTTCATGGTTAAGCTCTCGTTCTCACTCAGTTGAAACAGACTGAAGAGTCTAGATGGGGTGTAGTAACAGACACGCCCCACATATCGAGGGCTTAGCACAGCGAAGGTTTCTTTCTTTCTCAGGCTACATAGTCTTCAAAGGTGGGCCCAGGACCTCTGCTCTTTGAGGTCACTTAGGGCAACCCCCTCAGGGAAGCTGCAGCTCCACGTGGCTTTCAAGGTTAGCACAGAAGTGGAAAGGGGTGGAGGCGAGTAGGGGCTCTTCAGTAAAGGCTGATTCAGCGTACAAACAAGGCCGTGATCTTTGAGATCTGCTCCACCTGGGTTTCCTCCATTTCCAGCTTCCCATCATCACCTGCCCAATTCAGCAAAAGACAGAGTCCTGGGGCCTCCCTGGTGGCGCAGCGGTTGGACGCTGGGCTGTGGAGCTGTCGGCAGCAGCGATGCGAGTTCGAAGCCCAGCCGGGGAGAATCCCACATGGTGTGGCAGACCTCTCCTGCCTTGCCCGCTGCTCTCCTCAGCAGTGTATTTCTGGTCTGCCTGTTCTGCTCCCCACTCTGTCTCTGGTGAAGCCTCTCGCCGCTCCGCGCCTCTGGCCTGTACCCCAGCTGTATGTATAAATAAATCTTAAAAAAAAAAAAAAAAGACAGAGTCCCCTCGAATAATTCCCACACCGATCCTGAGAGCCGCGTTCTCATTGCCCTGCATTGAGGCACAGCCGTCCTGGCCGCAGAGTCATTCCTAGGACAACGCAACGCCCCCTTGGCTTAGGGTAGGGCGTCCTCGCCCCTGCGAGTGGGGTGCTCCCATAGGATGACATGCAGGGTGCGCCGTTAAATTCGAATTTCAGATAACAAAAAACACTTTCGTATAATTCAGTCTCAAATATCGCCGGTAACATACACTGAAGAAAAGCATTCTTTTTTGTCTGTAGTCATAATTTCACTGGACAGCCTTTTATTTTTTTATTTGCTCAAATGGGAAAGCCTGTGTGGGAATCCCCCTCCAAACTACATGCAGGAGCAGCGTGGCTCCCCCAAAGCAAAATTGGGCTGGTGCATTATAGCATCAGAGGTGGAGTCTCTTATGTGGTAACTGTGCCAGGATAACTGTGCCAGGGTGTGATGCCCTATTCAGTGTGTGGCATAGCCTGAAAATAATCCCTTATGATGCTATAACACCATTCTAGCCATCTACTGCTGTGTAACAAACAACTCCCCCTGTCTTAGTCCCTTAAACCAATACTTGATGACTACCTCTCATGACTCCACGATGTGCCTGGGTTCAGCTGGGCGGTTCTGGCACAGCCCCCCTCACACAATCACAGCCAAACGTCAGCTGGGGCTTCATCGGCTGAAAGTCCTACTGGAATGACGCTGCAGGATGGCTCGCTGGCGTGGCTGGCCGCTGGGATGGTTGGCAGCTGTGAGCTCAGCTGGGGCTGTCAACGGAGTGATGCCTGGTGGCCTCTCCACGTGGCTTGGGCTTCTAGCAGCTGGATTCTGAGAGGAAGCATCTCAAGAGCGAGCGTTACAAGAAGACCAGGCAGAAGCAGCAGGACTGCTTATGATTTGGCCTCAGAAGCTTCAGAACATCATTTTTTCCCCAATGGCAAATAACATTTTATTTTTATATATTTTTTTATTGTTATTATTATTTATGTCTTTTACATTATTGTGTATTCGCTGTAGGTTTCCCACCACCAATTCACCCGTGAACTGTCACCATAGTCCCTTGTGCTCCTTTCTCCCTCATTTTGAGCCCTTACCCTCCCCCTCCCTCGCAATTCAAAAAAGATAAACACGTGCAATTCGCAGCAACATGGATGGAACTAGAAGGGATCACGCTCAGTGAAATGAGCCAGAACATCATTTTTGCTGCTGTTAGTCATGCATGTCACCAAGGATAGTCTAGATCCAAGGGCAGAAAGGAATGACCCTCTCAGAGGGGAGGGGCTGATGGAGCCATCTTAGAGATTATCAAGCATGTGCTTTATATAATTTAACCCTCACATCAACTCTATCAGC
>PVIJ01000766.1:11480-164264 GCA_004024925.1 Scalopus aquaticus
TTCCCCCCCCCCCCCCTTGCTGAATGTCTTTCTTACTGGATTCTCCTATATTCCTGTTATGAGTGAAACCATTTGATATTTTTCTCTTTCTTTCTGGCTTATTTCGCTGATCCCTTCTAGCTCCATCCATGTTGCTGCAAATTGCATGTGTTTATCTTTTTTGAATGCTGAATAGTATTCCATTGTGTATATGTACCGCATCTTCTTAATCCAGTCATCTATTTTTGGGCATGTGGGTTGAAGAAACCACATTCTTAATGGATGGAGGCCAAAGTCTTGCCCTTATCCAGCCAGTAAGTGGCCGATCAAGGAATAGAACTTAAGTATCCTGATGCCAAGTCAATATTATTTTTTTTTCTCCATTGCAACCCAGCTCTCTCTTCTTTGGAGTAGCACGGCTATTGTACTTGGAGTTAAGAATAAAGATGAAAAAGCCATCCTCCTAAAGCAAGAACCTCTCATGTATTGCATATCCTCCTGATTCATGGGGGTTTTCCACCCCCAACTTCAGTCTCCTCTAGGATAATTTAAGATAAAGGTAAAGAACTTCCTAACTTCAAGCCAATTGTGGGCTGGTTTGGATTATTAGTCCATAAATATTCACTCCCGTCTCCCCTTCATTGTGGCTTCTTTACTCAGCATTGTTATCACACATGTGACATGCTTTGCTGATTCGACACCATCAAAGACTTAGAGTGTGCTTATGTCACTGGGCTTGTTCTGGTACTTCAATCACCAAGAATATGCCCCAGGTAGCCAGATGATCCAAAAGGGATGGGAGGTAGGTGGAACAGAGCTGGACCTGACCTGAAGCTCAGATTCCAACCAAGCTGTGCCCAGCCGAGCCCAGATGAGCCCAGCCAAGCTCAGCCTGGACTAGGGGTCTCAACTGAAAGTGATGTTGTCCACCAGGGGACATTTGGCAGTGACTGTAGACAGTTTGGGCTGTCACATCTAGGGGCTGCAGATATCTGGTAGAGGTGAGAGATGCTGCTTAAGCACCTCTCAGTGCAGAGAATAACCCCTCACAAAAAGGAATAATCTGGCCCCCAATATCAGTAGTGCTGAGCTTGAGAAACCCAGGGCAAGATAAGAAAATGTCCAACCCAATGGTAGATGTGAACAAAAACATTGTAGCATTATTAGTAATGGCAGATATAAATGGCAAATGCGAGAACAGTGTTTCCCGAGGCAAACTCAATAAATGTTCCTCTTAGCTAAACTTTGCAATCTTCCTTCCAGCTTTGGCCCCCAGTCATTTCCTCTGGCAAAGGGTGACCCAATAGATCATGCTGGATTCCTGCTAGTTCTTTAGATGCCCTGGGGGAGAAGGGCACCACCTTAAGCGCCACAAATTCCTCCATCCAGTCCCATGTCATTCTCTTTCTTGCCTCCTGAAGCCCTTAATGACTCTGCCTTACAAAGCCTGCCCTTTCCCCTCTTGGTCACATTCAATTTGTCTGAAGAATTTTCTCCAGCTGGTTTTTAATGCTTGTTTTCTCCTGCAGAAAAGCTTAGCCTTTTCTGTCATCATCCCAGGCTACACACTCCAGCCCCCACAACCACCCGCCCTCAGTGGTGGCTAATGTCTCAGGGACAGGATTTATTCGTATCTTTTCAGAAAAGATGGAAGTCTTCTTTTGAGTCCTTTATAAAATCCCCATAGCCCTTAAGAGCTTTTTATGAAGTGTTGGTTCCCAGACTGAGAACAGAATCAAGTTCTGACTAATCTACACAAAAGAAATTATAGAAACTTTTTTTTTTACTTATTGAAGAACGAATCCCATATTATGTCATCTTTTTCACCCTCTTTGAAGGTTTTTTTTTAAATGTGAGGTATAATTTGCTTGTAGTAAAATGCACGTATCTAAAGGTACAGCTGGATCCATTTTTGCATCTATATACACCTGTGTGATCACTACCTAGATCAAGATCTAGAACATTCCATCACTTCAGAAAATCCCTTGTGCCCCTTTGGGTAAAATCACTACTCCCATAGAGGTAACCCCTATTCTCTCTTCCATCACCAAAGATTAATTTTGCCTGTTCTTGAACTTCATCTAGGTGGAATTCTACAATGTATTGTACAGTATTTACTCATTTGTTTCTGACTTCTTTCCACCCACATAATGTCTTGAAATTCATCCACATTGTTGGGGTATCATTTAGAATTGTATTCTGAATGGCCTTTTCCTTGAGGAAGAGAAAAGATTCAGTTAAGTTTCTACCACTGCTATGTCAGGACTCCCCGAGTGGGTAAACCAAGATAATGAAGGACTTCTGGAGAAAATGGGGACTCAGGTTCACACACCTGAGCCTCCTCCTAACCCCCAACAGGTAGAAAACCTTCCCTGGTCTTAGGTACCAGGAATGACTTCACCTGTTTGGGACAACTCAGGGAGCTCCTGCTAGCCCAGTACAGGCGAGGCTGGTCTGACAGTGCCCTGGAAGGGAACACTCATTTCCCATCCTGAGCTGGGGGGATGGCCACGGGCAGGCAGACACCTCAGCACAGAAGCCAGTAGGTGGTGAGGTTGCAGACAACCCACCAAAGGCATCTCCTCATTGCCAGTAGCCGAAGCAAATAGAAGCTCACCGTGACGGGCTGGTGTCTGCGTGCGCACGAAGCCTGGCGAGCTTATTGGTCTAAGCAGCTTCACTCTTCTTGAGTCAATTTTGGTGATTTATCTTTTCCTTGAAAAACAGCATTTCAGCCAACTTTTCTGTAATGACTAGGGACACGCGTGATCGTACAGCAGTTTTCTGAACCTGTGATGGCTGGCTGGCTGGAGTATTATTTCAACAGTGTGGGAGGTGGGATTGAACTTTCTGAGCCCTTGAAACTTGGCATCATCTGTCCCATGCCACCCAGGTGAAGCCTGAGGCTGACTTTGTTCTTTAGAGGTCAGCTTGATACCTGCGTGACTGTGGAGTTCTTTTCCTTGAAGGTAAAACTTCATCAGGACACATATCTAGATTTGGATGCCTTTTCATAATTACTTTTCCTAATATGATTTTTACTCTTCTGAAACCCCGATTTGTTTTTTCTTTAATACAGGCAACTTTTTTTCTTGTATCTGATATTGCTCCTGCAACTTTGGTTTTGGTATTTTATTCATGGATATAAATTTTGTACAGGCTGCATCACAGAGCTTGTCTTTCATATCCCACATGTCCTGCCATTCTCACCTCTACCTTTTCTTTCCAAATCTGGGGGAATTTTCTCAAGCTCATCCTCACCATCACTGAGTTGCTTTTCTACATTGCTAATGTAGCTGTAACTGTATCAAATGCATTTTTAAGTGACTTAATTTCTTTCTGTCTCTAAACCATCATCATTTTCATCTTTCTCTCTTTTCATCTCATCTTTTTGTCTTACAGTGCCTGCATTGTCTTTAACTTTACTGAAAATACATAGTAGATGCTATTCAAAAATTTTTTTAATTTATTTTTTTATTTATACATACAAGCTGGGGTACAGGCCAGAGGCATCAGGCGGCGAGAGGGTTCACCAGAGACAGAGTGGGGAGCAGCACAGGCAGATGGACGGAAACACACTGCTGAGGGGAGCAGCGGGCGAGGCAGGAGAGGTCTGCCGCGCCATGTGGGAATCTCCCTGGCTGGGTGTCGAACTTGCGTCACTGCTGCCGACAGCTCCACAGCGCAGCGCCGAACTGCCGAGCCACTGCGGGGGAGGCCTGCAGTAGATGCTCTTTGAATTACTTCTATTTCCTGCAGTAAGTCATTTTCAAATGCACCTCTGCCCTTTGTCCATTTTATGAACATCATCTTCATAGGCTTTGCCCTTATTCCTTTTCATTATTTTTAATTGATGTAGGTTTTGTCAAGGCCCTCTATTTCCTCCTGAGTACAGGGCGGTGAAATCTTCTCGTAATTTCTCTCACATGGATCCTGAGCTGGGAGATTTTGCTAGTTCAGCGACTGAGCATCTTGAGGAACCAGGAAGTAAAGTGAAGTCACGGACAGACTTCTCCACTTTTGCCAAGACCAGCATGGCAAGGATCAAACACCCCTAGGTATCCAGGCCCCTCAAAACCAGGGAGATATGTGTGAGGTTCAGGTGACATAAAACAAACCCAGAGTGGAGTGGCTTAAGCAAAAGAGAATTTAATGTCACATAAATGAAAAGCTCAGGAGTCCTTCTGACTTCAGTGTGTCTGAGTTTAGGGGGACTGAGAGACCAGGCATTCTCTCTCCCTCTCCCTCTCCAGACTCCCCTCCAGTTCTGGTGTTGAACTCATCTCCGGCTCCTCATGGTGGCGTGAAGCCCGCTGCAGCTTCAGCCCTCATAGCCTCCCAATTTCAAATACAAGAGACAAATTATTTTCCAGCACTCCCAGGGAAAGTCTAGTGGTGCACTCCCTGGCTCTGACTGGGTCACATGCTCTCATCGCAGCTGGGAGGCGGGAAGTTGTGCCTGGCTTAGGTGTGATTCTCAAGCAGGGATTTTTTTCTCAAAAGAAATGTTGAGGTGCTCTTACTCTCAGAAGGATGAATGGAGGGTAATGGCACAAAAGATAGATGTCCATTATCTCCACTGCCTATACAACCACTCTCCTTCCTCGGAGCAGTGAACTGTGAGTGGGTTGAGCAGGGCTGCCATGTACTGTTGGACGGTTTGCACACTGCACAATCAGGCCACATTGACAGGCCCCGTTCACATCACGGACACTGTAGATTTGTATGACTGTTATGGGTTTTAAACAGATGGAAGTATCAGATGGGTTATCCTTTACTAATCGTATAAAGGTGCAGGTGGTATGAAATGGCAGCCCTCTCGAAGAATCATTGCTCAGTGGTCCTTTCTGCAAGCTGCAATGCCTTTCCCTGAGCTGCCAGTCCCGATGCAGCTTCTTCAACTTATTTTTTTTAAGATTTATTTATTTTATGCATACAAGGACTAGAGTATAGGCCAGAGGTGTGGGAGGTGGGGTGTGTGAGAGGATTCACCAGAGACAGAGTGGGGAGCAGAACAGGTGGATCCACTGAAGTACACTGATAAGGAGAGCAGCGGGCGAGGCAGGAGAGGTCTGCTGCGCCATGTGGGAAGCTCCCTGGCGGAGGATTGAACTCATGCTGCAGTGGCTGCGCCACCAGGGAGGCCCATTCAACTTATTTTTGCATGTCCTCAATTTTGCCTCATCTCCCAGAGACAGAAACCCCACTGCTGACACAAGATTGCTCTTTTCTGCTCCCCCGTGCCGAGCACCCAAGTATGAATCTTCACCAGGAAACCAGCTTTCCCCATCCCTTACTTGTGCGGGGAAGTCCTGGGGGAGGCAGGCTCAGCCCGGAAGAGCAGGGGCGGCCCGCATCTGTTTCCATTTGGTAGCTGATATATCATCAAGTTGGCACTGACCTTGAGCTCCCCAGGAAGCAGCAATTTTGATTTTTCTCTGCTTGGGCATGTCATGTTGCTTCTCTGGGCCTTGAATGAGGGAGCAGGGCTGAGTCATCTCTGAAGTCTTTCCAGTTCTCAGATCTTATTCCTGGGGGTGTTTTTCAATTGTAAGAATATAAACATTTCAACAGATGCTACATAATCTCAATAACACCCTTTATTCAATGTTAATATTAACATATGAGACATCAATCTTGGTGTTTAATATACGCTATGTCATTAAATCTTTAAAACAACCCATAGGTGTATGTTAATATCACCCATTGTTAAATGCACTTACCTACTTATATCCTTATTTATGAAGTAGTATTGGTTTATAACATATATAGATTTCAGGTACACAGCTTTATAAGTCAACATCTGAATATACCTCATTATATTCACCACCAAAAGTCCAGTTTCCATCTTCTGCCATATAATGGACCTTTCATAGCTAATTTACCAACTCTTTTCTCCTTCCCTTTTGGTGTTTTCTTCTCATAGTCTAAGAATTAGTGTGTACTTTCTCAATAGTTTTCTTCCTTTATCTTCCACATGCATGAAGTCATACTTTGTCTTTCTCTGTCTGGCTATTTCATTAAGCATAATATCCTCTAATTCCATCTATGTTGCAAGTGATGGGATTTCATCTTCGTTATAGCTGTGTAATATTCTATTGTGTATATAGACTATATCTTCTTTATCCATCCCTCAGATGCTGGGCACTTTGGTTGTTTCCACCTCTTGCCTATTGTAAATCATGCTGCAAAGATATATGGGGGTGCATCTATGTCTTCAAATTAGTGTTCTCCTATTCTCTGGGTGAATACCTAGAAGCATATCACTGCATTTTACACATGAAGAAAATGGGCTCAAAAAGCCAAAGGGACACCTTTTTGTTTAAAAACAAATTCAATTGGGTCTCCTACCCATGAGTCTCTGTAAGAGTTCTTGAGGACAGTGACAAAAATAATATCAATTTTAATGATTATATTTATACAGCTAATGTGGATGAGAATGTGATATGGATTCAGATAGGGCTGAATTCAGATTTTGGCTTTGTTGTCTAACACTTCAAGCCTTTCTTTTCTCTTTTTTGTGCAGTGGAGACAATAATACGCAATTCAAGGAGGGCCAGGAGGATGAGATGAGTTTGTCTGGCCACTGGGCCATAGTTTAACTGCTCAGGAAATGCTCTTTCTTGACTTTTTGCAGTTGTTTCTTTGATAATCTTGGGTTTCATCATCATAACTTTTTTACACAAGAAAATATGATCTTTCGTTGTTTCCTAAGACACGTCCTGCATCTTTCCCACATACATGTTGACTAACGCCATTTTCTTTCTTCATGATAGATACCCTTTGAGGGTATTCTTTTAAGAAAGCCCCCACTTGTTCCTTCCAACTTAGCCTCCTTATGAGTATTTGAGATGATTCTCAAGCATAAACAGTGGGAAATACATTAATCTCATTTCCTTTCTAGCCCCATTTCAAAATGAAAGGGAAATGTTTGGGGAAAAATTCACTTACAACTTTGGCCAGATGCCCAAACTCTCCAAAGCGCCTGACAAACAGAACAAAGTTGAACTCTCTCTAAATAAAATCCCAAGTCTCTGATTCTTCACTGGGGAAGGCTCTTACAGTGACCCATTTGCTAATGATAGCCCGGACATCAATAATGGAATGCGAAAGACAATCTTCTAATCAATTTCTGTTTCTGCTCGTTTAGATTAAAGCACAGAAAATGCCCAAATGTTCCATCTGCTTCCTCTAAGATTTCTGGTAGGCTGGAGCCCAATTATGGCTGCCTTATCCATTTTTAATAATCTACTTATGATCATGCAAACACAGGGTGTGATTATACCCACATCAGCTTCTGTTTCAGAGCTTCCATTTCCATCCATAATTAATAAGCCACTCGGTGCAGTGCAGGGGAGCTGAAGGAGAGATGTGAGGGATTCTTAAGTAGGATAGCTTTTTGGGTGGTTGTTCATTCATTCATTTTACAAACCTTTCCTGATGTCTACAACCTGCCAGGCACAGTGCTAGACACCAGAGGTAAAAGCCCCTGCTTTGGCCTTGTAAGCTGCTCACACTATCGGGAAGATGTGTAAACACATATGTTTGTGGTGTAGCTTGTGCTTGTTTTTTACCCAGAAAATTCAGCTGCCGAGACAATCAAGATGTTTTATGTTCTCAAATTATGAAATATGGGGTAATTAGAGTACTATATTATTACAAATATAATTCTAGGAAGGTCTATTTTGGAAGCAATTTCTTCTTTGGAGGGCGAGTGAACTATTTTGGGGAGGTAGTCTGATTTAGTAAGGAGAGGGAGTAGGAAGAGCTTGAAATGTACAGACTGCCTGGGTTCAAGTCCCCACTTCATACTGTGTGATCTTAGACAAATGTCTTCACCTCTCTGAGCCTGTTTCTTTATTGCAAAATGAAGGAAATGCTTTCCTGGTTGGGTTTCTCTGGAATAACACGAATTTGCTTCATAGATTGCAAATGTTGCATCAGTGTAACAAATTTGACTCTGTGTCTTATTGATTGGAAATAGGACAAAACCATGCAGCCCTTGTTTTATGATCTTGTCTCCACCCATTTCTCCTGGTCCAATGTCTCCCAGGCTCTGGGAAGACCAGAGCCTCCAGGTTAGAAGCATGCAGTATTTTGCAGTGCTCACACTACAAGTTATGGTTCATGTTTGCAAACAATTCAAACTGCCTCTAATAATTCTTTGCACAAAGGGGATCGTTTGAGAAAGATATTGGGACCTCACAAATTTGCAGAAGGCTAGATAACTGAATTTAGTGCATGTTCTGTTATTATTTGCTGAAAATGTAATTGAATCAATAATTTACTGCTCATTTTCATTGTCGGTGCTACAGCTGCCAGACCTCCTCCCAGTCTCTCCGGGGCTGTCCACGGCGTCCACGCTCCTGTCTCCAGGTCTTCCTTGGGTCACAGCGGTCTCTCCTGCCAGAGCTGGCCTGTAGCCCACCTTCAGAGGAAGCCTCCACCTCTGCCTCCAAATTCCCACAGCCAGTCTGGATGGAAAATTCCAGCAATCTATAACCCGTGATTTATAGCTGAATTAAACCTACAGACGTTCCTCTCTGGCAGTCTTTGAACAGTCCCAAATGAAGGTGGCAGGAAACAAATGCTCTTCGGGGAGGAAGAGAGTCACTTTCATCTGGTCTTCTCCAGAGGGGTTTTTTTTAGAGCGGTGGGGAGGGGAGAGGATTTGAACTGAGTCCCGATGGGGAGGGGCAGGGTTCGGTCAGGTAGCGAGTGAGAACGTGGGGATGAGCTGACTGCAGGACCTGTCCCCCCTCTCCCTTCCTGGGGTCCAGCCTCCTCATTCTTTAAACAGGCAAGCAGCCCCTGCCTCCAAGCCACTGTACTTGCCCCTCTCCCTGGAATTCTCTCCCCCAGCGAGCACGTGGCCTGCTTTCCCGTTTCACTGACATCTCTGCTGAGATTCTCTGGAACTGCCCTATTCCAAATTGAACCGCCGCTCCCAGCGCGCCTGGGCACCCGCCATCCTAGGTCGGAACTGCATTTGCTTCACAGTAACAATCATTTTATACTGTATATTTCCTTGCAGGGGGTCTCCCCTCTCCGGGCAGCAATTGCCATCTATTTTGTTCCCTGCTGCGATCCCCAGCACCCGGGCAAGGTGGGCCCCTTATAGGTTACCAGGACATATTTGTGGAAGGAGGGAATGTAATAGCCACAGAATTGTCATGGGCTTTGGGACCCCAGTCCCCACTGGGGGCCCATCAGGCACTCTAGGATGGTGGGCACCCGTCTCTCACTCCACTGTCTGCCTGTGACCTGGGGACGGCTGCCTCCGCTCCATCTGAACCAAGCTGAACCCAGCTGGCTGCCCGTGAAGGCGGCAGTGAACTCCTGGCCATGCTGGAACATGGTTCTTATTCCAGAGAGGCCTGGAGGGCTGGCAGGTTCCGGGAATGCTGGGGACACAGGCGGGCTGGAGCAGCTGCCTTCCCCAGAACAAACCTCCGTCTTCTCTTCAAAAGGCATCTCTACCTTCACCTGGATGCTAATTAATTCTTAATCCTGACTTGGGGAGGAGCTTCCTTTTAGGAGTCATGGGACAATGGAGCTTTAAAGAATAATACATAAACCTTTTACCTTAGTCTCTGAGATCCTGGCCACTGCCCACCTCTCGGCCTCATCTCTTGTTCCCCCTTTGCACACCACACTCCAGCTACAGGGACCTTATATTTCTTGAGCCCACCAAGGTACTTTCCTGCCACAGGGCCTTTGCATTTACTTCCTAGAGCGCTCTGTTCTCCAATCTTGGCTTCCTCTCATCAGACAAACCTGAACCCACTAGATCCCATTGGGGAGACCTTTCCTCTTCAGCATAGCTCCCACCATCCTGTTATTTCCTTGAGAACATATTTCACTGTTTGATTTTCACTGCTAGCCTGGTCACCCCCATCCTGGGGATATGAGCTCGGTGAGCTTGGGTTTCATTTTTCCTCTGATTCATGTACCTTTGTAGCCTTAATGCCTAGCGCAGCACCCTACACTTCATGGATGCACTAAAAATTTGTTGACTGAATAAACGAATGAACGCACAACAGACCAATTAGGCATTCCCGTTTTTAGATCTAAAGGCAAGTGGTGGGGGTGTGTGTCTCATCCATGAGGCAGGTTTCCCTTCAGTTTCTTTGAAGAGAATCAGCAGCAAAGGTTGCAAACTGGTAGACTGTGGGCTAGATGGAGCCTGTGGATTTGTTGAAGGGGCTTGATTGGCCTCCCACAGTGTTTTAAAGGCAAACTAACCAGGCATCTGTTCTACTTGCAGCCCAGATGCTTAGCACCCATTCCCTTATGCTCGTTGCCTCTTGCACATTTCTGTTACCTGCCTGGCTCTGGCGGCGTGCAAGGTTACCCTCCCTGGACCATTAAATCAATTGGGCTCAGGACACTCCACTACCATCTTTGAGTCTTGCTACTATCCTCCTGAATCAGAGTCCTTTTTCAGGGAGCTGGCTGGAGAATCAGTCTTGTGCATCAGCCACATTCCTATGCTCAGGGGTAGCAAGCTGTGACTTTCATCTTTACAGGGGCGAGCAAGGTTGACAGCCAGGAGGAAGGAGGGTGGGATGGAGAGTAAAGGTTTGGAACATGTCTGATGGGGATGCAGGAGGCAGCCCAGGAGAGCAGGAACCACGTCTGTTTTGTTGACTACCGGCCTCCCAGCGTCTACCATTGCCTGGAACATAGTGGATGCTAAGGAAATACTAGCTGAGTTAAAATTTTTAGGTGGTCATAGCTAAAATGACAGTGCATGCTTTGGAGTTTACAGGAGGTTTTATTACTCTCCCCATCAACCCGGTAAAAAGCAAGCAGGTGTCCAATGAAAAATTTCACATACCTGCCCATGTAGGTGAATCCTAAGAAGTCCCTGGTACTAGCTTTCTGCTCCCATGAACTCGACAGGAAACAACTCCACTTAGGGTGAAAGATGACCCTCAAGAGCAAAGGAGCCTTTTGCAATGTATTAAACATCCATCCAAAGTAAATCCTGCAGCCTCTGCGGCACCATTCAACTTTGGCAGTCACAGGTGTGCATTTGCCTCTCTGTCTCATATCCTCTTCCAAATCTCACACATCTGTGAACAGCCCTCCTGCTAGCCATGGGCTGGATCTAGGGTACACGCCAAGCCCTAGTCTCTGTGGGGCTTTCCTGCTGGACATCGGGACTGTAGGGTAAATGAGAATTGTCAGGTTTTTCCACCCTCCCCTCGATGATGGACCTCTTCCTGATGATGGCGCATGCCTGAGGGCGGGCACCTGGACTAGGGCGTGGGCCTGCGTGAGTGGGCGCACCTGAGCCAGAGGCTGGGCTTAAATGGAGAACAGAGCAGCAGCAGAGAGCGGATCGTGGAGCAGAGGCTCGTTCGGGATACAGCAGACACCACGAGACGCCGCCAGAGAGCATGAGAGAGTGAAGGTTAGCCAGGCGCTGGGAAGCCTGCCAGCCTCCCGGCCCCCGGCCCCATAGCCTGCCCTGTACCTGGTTGCCTCTCTACAAGAGACCATTAAAAGTCTAAAAAGCCACCGAGGGCTCCTCCTTACCCTTTAGACCCGTCTGTGCAGCTCCATGGAGAACCTGTGCTTCCTGATGTCCTTGCTGCCCCTCTACAGGGATCTTTTCATTTTCCCACTGGGGTTGGAAACTTTCAAATGTACAGGACATTCTCTTAGGTAGAGTGGAAATTGAAGTGTCAAAGTAACATATAAACTTAAAAACTGAGAATGGGGGGGGGGACCAGCAGTCTCCCACTCCACACTGCCCCCAAGTTGAGGACTCACTATTGTAGTCAGCACGTAATTTATCCACTTGTGGAGGCGGTGATGTGTTGGATGTCTGACCCTCAGTGACCATCTTAATCAAGCACCATCTGGCTAAAAACAGCAGAAACTTGTTCAAATTAGGTAAAGCAGAAAGAGGGGCTTTATCATAAAGGGGTAGGGATATTTCACGAAAGCAAGTGCAGGAAACAGTCCCCATGAAGAGCTGTAGCTGGAATCAAGGAGGTAACTGCCTGTTGGAGCACACGGCAAACGTTAGCTAGAATCTCTGGTTCTCAGTGTCAGGTTTGCAGGAGAGAGTGTGTGAGTGCCTGAGCTCGAGTCAAGTGTCTGCAGCTGGTCTAGTCCAGCTCGGGAGGGGCAGCTATTCAGCGCAAACAGGACCGCAGGGTGAAGGGGCTGCCTACAGAAAGGAGCTGTTGAGGATAATCCGGAGTAGATCTCTTCTAGTGACAGAGCACATGCAGAGCACACATTTACTTCTTCCAGGAGCATGTCCTCAAGACACTGTAATTAACAAGTAAGCCCAAGAGCGGCTGAGCTAGGGGCAGTGGACGCTGGTGGAGGACAGTCGGTACTTCGGTGGTAGGCCAGCCATGGTGACCACATCTAAGGGGAGAAATCCTATGCACTCGAAATATTAACAAGGGTGCCAAACATTAAATAAAATTAATTAAATAAAAATAAATGAAGTTATCCCCAAATGAAAAATAAATGAAGTTATCCCCAAAATGCAAAATGGATCTCTGGATAGGTAAATCCAGGGGAAAAATGAAAATTCAAATGCACAATATTAGATAGATCAGACATCAGATTTTTAATATGTATGTATTGCATTTATTGAAAAGTTTAACCTTATTTAAGCAGATGTTTCTCTAGGGTAAAAAGATTGATTCTGGAAGAGAGAAAAACTGAAAAATACTAATGACCATGGAAGTATTAGAACACAGTATCCAAAAATAGCTGCTAAGCAAAAAATATTTGATGTGCGAATTCAATCCAGTCTTCAAGGAAATAGATTACTTATGCTGTTCCAGACATATAAAAAAAGTATTTCCTTGTTTATTGTATTAGCAAGTAATTGGATTTCCCAATACTGAACTCTGAATATAGATACAGAAAACCCGAAGGACAAAAAGAGGAGAAAATAGTCTTCAGCTAAATAGCAAAAAGAAATTTGTGTCCAGAGAGTTTAAGGAGGGAAACATATTGTAGTATTCTTCCAAGAATGTTAACAGTGACTTGTTACTAGGATTCCTAATAATATAATAAAGATTTTAGTGGGTCAAAAGAAGAAAAAAAAGCCACAATTGGACAACTTTTTAAATTAGGCATTGATGAAAATCAGTGGTTACTGCTGAAATAAAATACTAAATTAGGACTAGAGGATACTGTTTTTTCTATTGATTGACTAGTTTTCTAATTATGTGTAAGTGGTATTTAAAATCCAGACTGCAATTATTTAGTATTGTTCTGGAAGGGATAGCCAATACAATAAGACAAGAAAAACGAGGGAATAGACACAAATCCTGAAAAGAATTCACTTTTTTTAATGATTAGCATGTGGTGGTATTGTCTGCTCACAGAGCCAGAGAGAATCATCTGATGGTCTATTAGAACTAATAAGAGAACTCAAGAGTTCGGCAGAGAGAGAAATGTCATGGACCACAACAGACCACACACAGAGACCAGTTCAACAACATTGAGTATGTTGGGGGAGGAGAGTTATTTTACAATAGGAAAAAAAATTAAATAGTTAAAAAATATGCTGGATCTGCATGGAGAAAACTATAAAATTTTACTAGATGATAGAAACAAAAGTCGATTGGAATAAATGGAAGGCATGCCATGAAATGGGCATCCCAAATCTCCCCACATTGATCTTTTTCATTCAATTAAATGTAAATTCAAAGACTTGACTTTTAAAGTCTACCTGGAGAGAGGTGAGACCTAGCGAAAGTTTTGAACATGCAAAGTAAGATTATTATGTTAACAGACATACGTTTATAATAGTTTATAATAGTTAAGAGCATACTACTGCTGTAAAAACAAAATCCATGAAAATATTTGAATTAATATATGACAAGGTTGCATTTAAATTGGTGGAAGGACTTGTTTCAGAAACAGTAGGGGGACAACTGGCTAGACATCTGGAAAATACTTTTTTTCATACATATCAAAATATCTCCACCTGATTATGAATTTAAATATTAAAATTAGGCCAAATTATAGGTCTAGAATGGTGAAAATTTTCTAAGCATGACTCCTAAGGCAGAAAACATAAAGGAAAAGGCTAAGAAATTGTATTCCATAAAAATCTTAGACATTTTTAAAAAAACAAAAAAAAAAGCCATAAAGGTAAAGCAGAAGGGGAAATACGTAATGGTATATACAACACTTATAGTCAAAGATTAGCTGTGCTTAACTTTTATTGATGTATAATAATATATCAATAAAAAAAGAGACAGATACCCTAATTGCCAGTCTGACAATAAGCATGAATAAGTCATATGTAAAAGCAAAAGCTCAAATAGGTAATCTACAAATGAAAAAAAAAGCTCAATTCAGTCGTCATGAAAAAAAGATGTAAAATAATGATAACATTTTTTCATCTACAAAGCTGGAAAAGATCCTCTTGTAGTCAACTGATACAGTTGCAAAAGCCTTCAGTCACACCCAGAAATCCTGCTTATAGAAGACAATTTCAAGAAAGGGTGGATGCATATTTAACCTCAAGAATTTTAATACAGTTGTGTTGGAATATTTAAAAATTTAAATGCCTGATATAGGAGACTGATATGAAATAGTCTAGAGAGATGAGGTCCATAAACTACTAAGAATGGAAACTATTAACATGAAATATTAGCCACTGTAAATTTACGAGCTTTAAAAGAGTTTCAGTCCAACACGTTCATTTAGTGTGATTCCGTTTATTTCTCAAAAAATGGTATAGATGTATAAAAATCATACACACAAATAGAAACACTAGACGTCTGGAAGAATCTACAACACGCTATTCATAGTGTTTATCTCAGCATGGTAGGATTATACAAGGTCTTCATTTTTTCCTTTTTTACTTATCCGATGTGTTATTTCCATGTAAATCAGCCAGAGAATGCAAAGTCAGGAAATATTTTAAAGCCAGCGGCAGTTAAGTTGCAGATCCATTTCTGAGCCCAGCCCTACCCAGGACTGTTGTTAATCTAAAGATGAATTCCTCCACCACTGTGCTCCATTTCAGCATCCTGGGCATTGATTTGTTTCTTTTTGGAGTTAATTTTGCTGCCGCAGCATTCTAAGGTCTCCTGAGCTGGGGCTGCCTGTTTAACTACTAGTCCTTTGTGTCTTTTGCCAGATTTATTCAGCAGTTTATCTAGCGCTTCTCCTAATTGAATAAAACCCATAATTTCATTTTTAAAATACACGGGCCCATTAGTGTCAGTAATTAGACATTAACAAGTATGAAGGTGGCCCATTAGTGAAACAGCAGCTTTAGGAGGCTCCGCGGTCGAGTCTGCAGGGGGAACCACTTAGAAATGCTGTCTCCTGAGGATTTTTGATGGACCTGTTTGTGATCATCTAAACATCAGTGGGACCTACAATGAAATTAGCATTTTCCTGACAGGTGCTAAGCGGTGAGACCTGCAGCTGGGATTTATGTTGTTGGGAGAACAGAAGGATGCCCAGGGAAGCCAGAGAAGGGGGTCTCAGGAAAACAAGGGCTGATTCTGACTTTGCCTTCTGATAGAAACCTCCCTCATCAGCCCAGCCAGACAGATTGAGCAGATCCTCCACCCCATTCCAGAGGCCTCATGGTATTAATACAGTTAAAGACATGGCTGGGACAGATGTGGGTTCAAACCCAGCTCCACCGCGTTCTGGTTCTGTTTATCTCAGGCAGGTTATTGCAAATAACATTCAAAGTTTCCTCATTCAAGATTGTAAAGTGTACCAGAGCGAAAGCCCCAAGATCTTCAGTTTTCTTTTAATTTGGGTCAGAGGAAGAAGAGCATCCCTTTTTATGACACCACAGTTCCAGCTTAGGTTGAAGACAAAGCTTTTGGGGTTTCAATCTTGGGTTGATCACCAATGCCTTGGAAAAAAAAAAGTGAATAGGGCCTCCCTGGTGGCACAGCGGGTTAAGCTTCAGCACTATGAAGCTGTCCAAAGCCACTGCAGCACGAGTTCAATCCCTGGCCAGGGAGCGTCCCACATGGTGCAGCAGACCTCTCCTGCCTCGCCCGCTGCCCCCCTCAGCAGTGTGTTTCAGTCAATCTGCCTGTTCTGCTCCCCACTCTGTCTCTGGTGAATCCTCTCACCCCCGACCACACCTCTGGCCTGCACCCCAGCTTGTGTGCATAAATAAATTTTAAAAAGTAAGTAAAAAAAGCTAAGGTCTAGTGAAAACTTCATTTGAGAGCTTTCAAAACACAGTTTTAAATTCTTGCATTAAACATAAACAGGAGTAGTTACTGATGTCCCTGGGTTTAGAGGTGAGAACACAGCCTCAGAGAGAGACGTAAGGGCTGGCCTGGGTTCTGGAAGGAGTAAGTGGCTCATGTGGAATTTGAATTCAAGCCATTTGAGTACAGAGGGCAACTTACAAGCCCCATGCACCAGCCTGTGCTGGCCTTCCCATGTGGGTGCCATGCACCAAACAGCATTTGCAGACAATTTCAGGGAATCCACGGATCCATTGTCAACTCTACCAGGAATGCCCACTAGGCAGTGGTGGGAGGGATAATTGAGAATTTGGGGATATGGATGTATCCAGAAGCTGACTGCTTCTCGCCTACTCTCAGCCAAGCAACCACGTCTCGCTCTTGGATCACTGTCAACAGCCGGGTGCACAGATTCTGCTTCTACCCTTTCTCTCTTCCTCCTGACCCCGGCACTGCAGCCAGGAGAGCTGCTAAAACATAAGTGGGATCAGGTTACTCCCCTGCTTCTCATTCTGAGTAGCTTTCAACATCCTTCCATGAGCTCCCAGCTCCTACAACCTGCCTCTTCTGTGCTGTCGCTCTGGCTTCCGCCCCGTGTCCTCCTTGCACATTCTGTTCCAGTGTCACTGGAACCCGCACTGCCCCTAGACACCAAGTGCGATCCCACTTTGGGGACTGCTCACCCGTGTTTGCCCTGCCTGGAACATGGGCACCTTGATCACCTCCTACCCTCCCCCACCCCCCGCACTGCCTTTAATCTCTGCTCAAACAGCCCTTCTTTTCTCTTTTGTAAATAACATTGGTTTATAACAGTATGTGTCATTTGAACAGCATTGTAATTCAGTATCTCTGTAGACTCCATTATGATCACAGCCAAAAGTCTAGTTTCTATCCTCTACCATACAATGACCCCTTTTGCCAGTTTTACCTGCCCGAAATCCCTCATGCCCTTCAGGAGCCACCAGGCTGTTCTCTTAATCTTAAGAGTTTGCCTTTGTTTTGTTTGTTCATATAAATGAGATCATAGGGTGTTTGTCTTTCTCCGCCTGACTGATTTCACTTAGCATAGTACCCTTTGGGTTTATCCACATTGTCACTCATGGCAGTTTTTATCTTCCATATAACTGCGTAGTATTCCACTGTACATGCATACCACATTTTCTTTCCCCGTTCATCCAGCAATGGACATAGGATGATTCCAATTCTTGGCTACTGAAAATAATGATGAAATGTACATGAGAGTGCAGATATCTCTTCAAATTAGTGTTTTCATACTCTTTGGCTACATATCCAGATGGCTTGGTCATATAGTATTTCTATTTTAATTTTTTGCAAAATCTCCATACTGTTTTCCATACTGGTTGCACCAATTTAATATTTCCACCAACAGGGAAACACCCCTTCTAAGAGGTGGCTTCCCTGACACCCTTCATAAAATTTTAACCTCCTTTATCCTTCATCATCCCTGTCCCTCCCTTTATTTTCTTTTCCTTACCACATAGGACCTCTAAGTTGCTGTATATTGTATTTATTTATCTTATTGCCCGCCTGCCACAAAGAACATGTGTCCACGGAGGAAGAGACTTAGTTTCTTTTGTTCAGTCTTTCTCTGGACTCTGAAATCATGCCTAACACTTAGTAGATGCTCAATAAATATTTCATGAGTCAATGAACCTGGTCCAACATGCTTCCATCCGCAGGAACCTGTGACTTGGGAACAAAGTCCCAGGGAAGCCAACACACCTCTTAAATTGAGAACGGTCACTGCTGATGGTTTCATGGACTAGAAACCCATGTGACTCAGGCCTGATGTTGGTCAGGACAAGTGGTCTTTCTTGTGCCAGAATAAGCTCACCTGGGAGTTGCAGACAGGTCTGGAATTGCTCTGTGGGGAACCAACCAAGTACACAGGCATTTTGTTGGGTGCCAGTAGAACAATTACAGATGGTGTCTGTGCTTCTCCAGACAGTCTGTTTGTTGTTGATGGAAGTGAGAGCTGTATAATGTAGGTACCCAAAGAGCCAGTAGCTCAGCAGACACTCTGAGATGAAAATTTCAGAACTTGGCTTGTAAATCTGCTCTCTACACAAAAGTGGGACAGTCTTGCGATTTGTCAGCGGAGCATTAGGATGTCAAATGGCAGCCCTGGAGATAAACTCAAGTAAAAGACTATTTAATAATCCACCCTTCACTTCCCATATCGACCCTAAAGATTATTATTCCAGACTTATTTTCCAGGAGATAAGTTCTCCCTTAAACTCATTCTGATTTTTATTGTCATTTACCCTGAGTTTTATCTCCTATATCAAAATATAGCAAATGCTTCTCTTGGGCAATATTTGGCTCAGAGTTTTGTTTGTCTCACATGGTATTTTGAGAAAAAAATTTATTGGGTGCCAACTTAAGCATAAAAACACACCAAAAAAATTAAATTTTCAGGCTTGCCTTGAAAAATGGGAAAGTTGGACAATAGTGACTTGCTAACAATCAGTTAGAAAGAAATGATTCCCACTTTCGATGAAGCCTGCATCCCCACCAGCCCCACCCAACTTGCTCTAGACATCCGCTACTCCAGCATCCGCCACCAGGTGGTGGGCTGCTCTGCTGAGGGTGGGGGGGACCCCAGAATGTAAGATCCTCCCAAATGTCACCCCAACGAATCCAAAACGTGGACTTACGTGATCTGCCTCCCTACCTAGGACCCTGGTGTTGGTTTATAAGAGGCAAAATGGGAAAGGGTTATTTTTAAGACTTCCAGCCCCTATTACTCAATAATCTGCTTAAAATGGGCCCTTAAGCCAGAAGGCCTGGTATTAAAGTCTGACTCCACCAATCATCATATGTGTAGCCACACACATGTATCCTAACTACTCCGTGCCTCAGTTTCCATATCTGTGAAGTGTTGACAAGAATAGTTCTCACCCCACTGGGTTAGGGTTGGGGCTTAAATTGTTCATATCAAGCTCCTGGCACGTAGATTGTAGTCAACAGGTGTTCATTGGAGTAGGGGTCTCTTGGGGCCCTGTAAATGGGTGAACTCTGAGTAGGCAGAGCAGGTTGCATACCCTAGCTCCTCTGCCCCTAGAAAACCACACCACTTCTTAGCATCTGGGCTCCAGAGCCCGTGGCAACAGATCCAGCTCACGAGTTGTTAAATGGAACTAGAGGCACATAAAACCAAGAACATTTAAAACCAAGTTCAAAGCTGGCACAGAGTAGACAGACATTTCAGTGCCCATGAAATCTTCTCTTGCTGAGTGGCAAGTTTCTTGGACCGTTTTCCCTTGATGTCAGTGGATACCCAACCAAGATTTTTGGGTGACAGATAACTTGGGCTGGAAGAGAGGGTGTGTGGGGGTGGCTTTTTGTCCTGCTGTAGGTCACTGTTAATACCTAGTCACGTCCCTTTTCTTTAAGCTCTATAAATGGCCATCCTGAGATGATTTGGACAGACAGGGATTAAGCCATGTCTCGTCTGGAAAACTCTGAATCTATGTGTTTTACTTGGCTTTTGTTGCGGAAGGGAACACTCCAAAATGTAGTGGCTTCCAACAATAGCTATTTGTTAAGCTCATTGAGGTTGACAGTGGGGCCCGAGCTCACCTGGGCAGTTCTTCTCGTTGAACTTGTTCCTGCATCTGAGACCAATGAGTGGGTTCAGTGGGGCTGACTGGTGTGTGGTGGTCCAGGTTGCTGAGATGACAGGGACCTCATCTCCACATGGACTCCCACCTCCACAGGTTAGACTGGGGGTGCTCAACGGCAGCCCAGGGTCTCCAGGAGCAGCAAGACAACAAGGCTCCAGGCTTTCCAGTGTCCACATGTGTCATTTTGGCCACTGTCCTGCTGGTCAAAGGAAGCCATGTGGCCAAGTCACATGACTGTGGGAAGGTTCTAGCAAAGTTAACATAGGAAAGGGAGTTCTTTTTTTGCAAGCAATGGACCCAATGTGACCATGCTGGAAAACCATTCCCTGCCTTCTGTTGAGTAGAAATCCAGGAGGTGGTACCCCTCCCCACATCCCATCTCCACGTTCTTGCTGGGAATTGGTTCTTTGGTGACTGCACTGACTGCCTTTCCAGTGGGTTCTGTGCCTGCTCTCTGCAAGCCTATGTCCCTCAAAAGGTCCCCATCCCGGTACCCCAGCCTATGCTTCCCTGACGCCTGGCTTCACTTGGCCAGAGTGACTTAGGCCAAGAGCTCAGGACTGCGTGTCTGTGTCTCCTGTAAGCCAAACTGTGCCAAGCCATATGCCGTCTGGGCGAAGGCATTATCACGGGGAGCAGCACTGCTGAGAACTGGCAGAGGCATCTGCTGGGGCTGGAACCTGTCACTGGCAGGACAATTGTGGGGCCTGGTGTATCTGCAGCCCCCCGGGACTCACCCAGCTGGACACAGGACGGGTCTCCTGCTTCTCAGGTCTCAGGCGCTTCTGTCCTTAGTCTACTAGCGCCAAAAATGGCAAGGATCTGAGTCCCAAGATCCTCAGTAGAGACTCATCAGGGTTTACAGCCCAAGAACTTTGCTGGTATCTGGACCCTCTGGGCCCTTTACCCAGTGGCGAGGCACCCTGGGCCACGTCCCCCCGGCTCCCCCAGGGCAGCGTGGATGCAGGATGCTTACCGCAGCTTGAGTATAGGGCCAGCGCCAAGTCACAAAGGAAGAGTATGGAAGGCAGTGCCCTACAGCGAGTCATAACAATAGCCAGTGGTGACCGAGCTTTCATAATGGGCCAGGCGAGGGCCCGCCAAAGTATTTCTATTATCACTACTTTAAAGAAAGGGGACAGGTGACATGGAAGGTGAGGTCTGTGGTGCTGGATTAGCCAACAGTGAGCAAAAGGACAGCGCTCAGCCCAGCCTGTCTGTCTGCTCCGGACACGCACCCTTAGGCCTGGACGGGGAGACAGGGAGAAGGAAGGGGCCCTGAGTGGCTGGAGGGGGAGCTTGGAAAGGGGTTAGCTTCATGCCTGGGCCCAGCGATAATTAGTGCTAGGACCAAAGACCACCCCATCACCACCCTGTGGGACCCTGTAATCACCAGGACACGGAAAGATATTCAACAGGGACATAACACGACCCAAACAACAAAAATAAGTAAATCAGAGTGTATGAGAAGGTGGAGAGTGACCCAGACACTAACAGAAGAAATGAGACTAGGGGTGTCGGGAGAGACAGGCTCCATTTCAAGGAGGGTGGTCAGGGAAGTCTTCTCTGAGAAGGTGTGTCTGACTACAAACTTGCAGAAGGCGAGGAGGCGTGGATTTGGGAGAAGCGCATTCTCTGTAGAGAGACAGCAGTGCAAAGACCCTGAGGTGGGCGTCTGCCTATGTGCCCACTGCAAAGCGACCCAGTGAGGCTGGAGTGGAGTGAGGCAGGGAGGAGATGGCTGGAGAGGCCGTCGGAGAAGTGAAGGAGGTTGCTGGTGGACCCAGGCACCCGCCCAAAGCCCTCTCTCTCCCTGCAACAATCTTAGGAGGGAAAGTGTGAAAAATTCAGTCAGCCATTTTTTACTATTTTCATTAGCTGAACACCAGGGCCAGGGCCGGGCCATCCAAGCAGATTGTCTGGGCTCTGTCTGCACATTCAACACCAGTACTATTAATATGGCATCACCCACCAGCGTCTGTGTTGAGACAACCCCAAACTCAGGCTCTGCTTTCTGAGAAAATAACTAGTTTGGTTATCTCTTGGAATTGCAACAGAATCCACCAAGAGTTTTGGCATCTGGTAAAACATCTCAGGAGCCTTCACCTGCCTGATGTTTCCTGGGGCGATACTGGTGTCTGCTACTCTCCTACCCCAAGACTGTTACTGAGTGCCTTGGGGGAGGTGACTGAGCTCCTCGTGTGGAGTAAGTTTTGCCAGGTGCCTTGTGTGTCATGCGCAATGACCTTGAAGGGTGAAGGGAGACAGCGGATGGAGCAGGTGCCTGCGCACCCTGTTGGTGCCCTGGTTGGAAAACCCACCCCAGGGACCTGCCATTGCGTGTCTATGGCCCCAGTGAGCTGGCTCCATTTACATGAGATTAATGGTGTCTGAGGTGTGGCGAGGGAGGAGAGGAACCTGCAGCTAATGAGCTGAGCTCGTGGCGGCATCAACACGGCTGCACACCCAGCAGGCACTGCCATCCATCAGTCTGTCAGCCTCCCTGGGGGCTGCTGGAGTGTAAACGAATTGGAAGGTAATGGCTACGCTGCCAAATTCTTCCTCCAAACATGTTTGGGTCTGAAATCTCTCCCCATGCTCCCAGAGAGCGTGAGGTGGTCCCTTTCATTTTCTGCCATCAACTCGGGGCTCGGGGACCTTTGACCTGGAAGGGAGACCCTGATGTCCAACTATGGACTGGTGATTCAGGGTGAGAGAGAGCAAGAGACATTCACAGTCCCGCAAGGTGTAGCATAGAGTCCAGCCCAAGCCGTCTATAAACATTTTGCCTCCTGGGCTTGCGAGAGCAACTGAATGAAGGCTCAGCTTTGCTGTTCTCTCTTGATTTATGTTCTTCCCCATTAAGGTGTGGAAAGCAGCTTTGGGTTGCAAAGTACAGCAAGCATCTGTGGGTTTTTGCCACCCCAGCATCGATTCTTGTCTCTCTGATGGGTACCAGAACTCAGTCTTACTTCAGGGAACCTCTCTTGTGCCATGTGACCCTGGTTGAGGACCATGCAAGGCTCCACTGTCCACTGAGGTGGGCACGTGACCTCAGCTGGCCAATCAGGAAACGCCATCCACTGGCCATGGTGATTTGTCCAGGGGTGGCATGTGATTCAAACTGGCCAATCAAAACTTCTCTAAGTGATGACATATGGACTCTGCTAGAAATAATTCCCTCCGGAATCTCAAGTTGGGTCAATGGGCATCTTCCCCAGTCAAAGGGCACAAGTAGTCTGCAAAGTGAAGCCACAGTCTCAAGCTCAGCAGAGCCTGCTGCTGGCCACGGGAGCTGCTGACACTGTTCGGGCCCCGATATCCAGACAGGCCTGGGACTACACAAGTCACTGGACTTCCTAAGTATGTGCAGCAGTAAATTCCCTTGCTGTTTGAGCTGTGTTTCTGTCACCTGCAACCGAGGGACAAACCTCAGTTCGAGCCCTAGCTCTGCCATCTACTTCTGTGATCGGCCAGCACTTCCCGCTGCTGAACTCACTTTGCTTCTCTGCAAAACAGGAATAATAATGGCATGTGCTTTGTAGGGCTGTCTGGAGGGGTAAAGGTGTGCTCCTGTTTCTAGACATTGACAGTGCTCAGTGCCATGCTGGCTCTATGCAGAAGGAGACCCCAGGGAACACTGCCCCTTGTCGGGTGGTGTAGACATCCACACAGTTGGAAGATTAGGGTAGCACCCACGCCCACACTGCCAGCCCTCAGGCTGTACTTCCTGTGCTCATGCGCTGCCACTACTCTTCCTCTGTCCTCACCTCCCCGAGTAACCCAGCCCCTCGTGTTCCAAAGGGGGAGCCAGAATGCACATCCAGCTACATTGAAATGGTAAGAATCGAAGGAAAACAAATGGAGAGAAAGCAGAGCTTGCAGGAAGCCGTTACAAGCAGAGCTTGTAAATATTGTAAAGATTTACAATAGGGACAAGTGACCTCCATGGCAGAATCCTAAGTTCTCTCTGAAATGATGGCAGAAAAGTTCCTGGGGACCTTGGGAGGCTGCAGAAGTCATCTCATAGCACCATAGAACTGATGCCAAAGGGTCTGAGCTTTCTCTGTTTGCTCTGCAAGAGCAAAAACTGTAGGTCCTTTGCTGGCTTCTCTTCTCCCACCATCTTCTCAAGTTTGTGGCATTTCGTTGATCCTTGATAGACATATGATTCTCTGGTTTCTCTTCAGATTGTCTGTCTTTCGCCTTAATAAACATCTGCCAAAGGGCCTCCCTGGTGGCGCAACGGGTTAAGTCTCAGCACTATGAAGCTATCAGCAGGCACTGCCGCACGAGTTCAATACCTGGCCAGGGAGCTTCCCACATGGCGCAGCAGACCTCTCCTGCTTCGCCTGCTTAGCAGTATATTTCAGGTGATCTGCCTGTTCTGCTCCCCACTCTGTCTCTGGTGAATCCTCTCACAACCCCACACCTCTGGTCTAAACCCCAGTTCTTGTATGCATAAATAAATAAATCTGTAAAAATATAAACATCTGGCAAAAAAGCCAAAGCCAGTGGCCTGGGCACACGGGTTGCAGACTGGCAGCTCCTCAGGCGATCGTGTCAGGGGATGCTTGATTTGGTCCTTATGTTTGTTTTGTTTTGCTTTTTGTAGCTGTTGATGTTGTTTAAAAACACTTGTCAAAATTTTATAATTAGGCAATTTCACATGAAAATCTTTATTTCTGACTCCATTAAAAAAATAGCATATGTGGGATTTCCAGAGAGAGCCTTGGGGATCCGTGAGGGAGGTGAACTTAGCGGCGCTCGGATTCCCAGACCATAGCAGCATTCCTGCTAACCATATGCTCCATTTGGGGCAAATTCAGATCACTTTATAGTGCTTGCAGAATATTATAAATCGCAAACAGATGCCGGTTCCAGAACACGTTGACCATTTGTGCTTCCTTCTCTGAGAGGCTTAGATGAAAGAAGCTGATAGTGAGACTCTCAGGTAGGATTTCTCACCATCTTTGTGTGAGGGGGTGCTGGCTAGGACATCGGCACAGCAGCTGGAGTGAGACACCCCGACTGGAGAGGCCAAAGGAAACTTAAAAAAGAGGGGATGGGGGGCAATGAGCAAGTGTTGGAAGAAGAGGAGCAATTTTTTCCAGGACAACAGAGCTCTAAGGTAGAAATATTAAAAGCTGCTCCAGGAAGGCCAGCCTGTCCCATGGAAGATGGATGGGAAGTTCAAGGACTCACAATTAGCGCCATCCCTGAAATGAAGTGAGCTGTCTTGGGAAATCACTAGAGTGGCTCGGAGAAGCACTTACCTGGTTTTTGTTTTCCTGTTTTTGTTTTTTGGCTGGAGGATAAAATATTAGAAGACGGTTGAACTGTGTACTTCCCTTCTGCTGAGGTTTGAGGTGAGCAATTAATCACACCCCTCCCCGCTTCCCGTTCTAAACTAAATCTGAAAAATAGATGCAGGTGGAAGTGGAAATATTTGTGGCGAAGTCAGAGGGAAGAGCATCTGGAAGCCGAGATGGCTTCGCCATGATTCTGGGAGGCAAGATGACTTAGGGACGGTCTGCGGGCTGCTGGGGAACCCACCCGGGCAGCCACAGAGGATCCGAACCTGCTTCGCCCTCTTTGGGGTCCAGTGCAGAAGAGCCAGAGGGTGGCTTCTAGACGTGTCTGTTGAAAGCAGAAGAGGTGGGATGATGGGACCTTTCCAGGCACGCCGCAGGGGCAGAGGGGGAGGGAGAAACACCGAAAAGGCCAAGAAAAGCTGAGCTGGCCCAGATGCAGTCGCCAGACGGCCGTTCACTCTGCCCTGTGTCTGCAGGACCTTCACATGTCGGCGCCTGTTCTCGGGCTTCGCGTTGGCTCCTTCCCTCATATGGTGTCATGTGATCCTTGCAACAACCCTGTGAAGGATTCCTGTCATTGTCTCCATTTTTTGGTTTTTTTTTTAAAGATTTATTTATTTATGCATACAAGCTGGGGCACAGGCCAGAGGCGTGGGGTGGCGAGAGGGTTCACCAGAGACAGAGTGGGGAGCAGAACAGGCAGATCAGAAATACACTGCTGAGGGCCTCCATGGTGGCGCAGCGGTTGAGCGCTGCGCTGTGGAGCTGTCTGCAGCGCGCGATGCGAGTTCGACGCCCGGCCGGGGAGAATCCCACATGGTGCAGCAGACCTCTCCTGCCTCGCCCGCTGCTCCCCTCAGCAGTGTATTTCTGATCTGCCTGTTCTGCTCCCCACTCTGTCTCTGGTGAACCCTCTCACCACCCCACACCTCTGGCCTGTACCGCTTGTATGTATAAATAAATAAATCTTTAAAAAAAAAAATACACTGCTGAGGGGAGCAGCGGGCGAGGCAGGAGAGGTCTGCGGTGCCATGTGGGAGTCTCCCTGGCCGGGCGTCGAACTCGCACCGCGCGCTGCCCACAGCTCCACAGCTCAGCGCTCTACCGCTGCGCCACCAGGGAGGCCCCATCATTGTCTCTGTTTTATAAGTAAGAAACTCGAGTTACAGAGAATGTAAGTAACTCCTCTAAGAACACACTACTGAGGTCAAGTGGGCTTCAAACCCATGTTCTTCCGACTCCAGCTTGGACCCCCTGCCACCACGGAAAAGGAAGGCTTCATTCCCAGTGGGGTTCAGAGAGGATGTAAATTTGGTGAGGTCTCTGTGGCCCTGTACCCCAGGGCACCATGACAGAAGGCACTTCCCTTTCTGGCACTTCACCCTGGGGCCGGGGACAGACCCCCGCGGTCTCACCAGTGCAGGCTGAGGGCTCAGCAGCTGGCGCACGCCGCGTTGCGCTGGGGGGCCCCGATACATTCCCTGGACTCAGGCTTTCTGTCTGTAAATTGGAGCGGGGAATATCCACTATCAGTTTTACCTCTGTGAAAAGTTAGGGCATGGTAAATGCCCACCAAGACTGTCATTTCTTTTCACCACATCCATCTTCAGCCCTGAACCCCTGTGTTTTCCACTCTTTGGGACCCCCCACCCAATATCTGCTTTTCCTCCTTCACTTGAGGTTCCATGAGAGGTGTCATGGAAGAGGAGAGCCTTCCCACCCCAGCTTCCTATTCCGGGAACCCTCCAGAGCCATCTCAAATCACAATTCCTAGAGAGAGAAAAGCAAACCCCGCCCCCCCACCCCCTGGAACTTGAGGATCGGTCCTCAAATCTCACCTCCTATTCTCATGGCCTTGTGTGTGGCTCTGGGGATTCCATTTTGTCCTAGATTTTTACCAGGTACGCTCATCTCCTGGGGATAAAGTGGGGACTCTTGTCCAGGGGGGACGTGCCTCTCCCATCTGGTGATGTGTCAGGAAGAAGCAAAGTGTTTGAGGAGAGACTGACGGGGGTTCTGGCACAGTCCCCGTCACCCTCTCCGGCTCACTGGCTGCCAAAAAGCTGAAGTCAGAGATTTGGAGTCTCTGAGCCCACCCAGCTTTCTCTGATGGTCAGAGTGTCAGAAACCAGCCTTTCTCTCATGACCCACATGGGGACCCAGGCCCCCCACACCCCAAGATTGAGAGCTAAATGTACATCACGGACTGGGGAGCAGTAACACGCAGATTATCTTCTAAGCCAAATCACCCTGGAGGCTCATTGCTTCTCCCTCAAAACCCTTCCCAGACCACCCCAGATCCCACTTTATAGCTGGAGTTAGCTGCAGTTAAACCCAAAGCAGCCCGTTTATGCATGTGAGATGCCAATTTCCCTGCAAAACATGGCAAAGTAACAGATGCTTTAGAGCAATAAACAAACTGAAATATAGCTTTTCTTTTCTTTCTCTGATGCGAATAGAAAACTTTTCTTGGGAGGGCAGGCTGACGGGGGTGCGGGAGGCGAGGCTGTGTTTGCCTCAGTCCACTGGACCCAGGGCCTGGGGGTTCCACCGTGGGGCCACGTGTGACCCAAACCCCAGTGTTTGCATGAAGCCCAGGGCCACAGTCAGCTTAGTGCAAAATAGAGACAGCCCCCCACCCCCCAGCTAAAAGGGGACCGCCTGCAAAGCAGACAGAGGCTGGGTCTCCCACTTGGCTGTGCCCCTCGGGCAGAAACAGCTCCCTGGTCTGATGCAAGTGCTACCTCCGCCCAGGGAGAAGAAACCCAGAACCGAAGAGATACTTGCTGCGCTCTCCTTCCACGCTCCGCTCTATTCCTCACAGTTCACAAGTGCTATTGTGGCATCATTGATTCCATCTTTGACTTGTGAGTCCCAAACTTCAGCAGATTTCCTAGCTTTGGAGTGGTTTTTGTGCATGCTCTGTGGCCTCCCTCGCCCATTCTTCTAATACCTATTTGAGACCTTTCATTCCACACCATTAATAGCCCTGCAGCAGGTCACCTTGCTCCCCCAAATCCTTCCATCGCCCACTCACTGACTTACATGTTTGCTCCCTTGGCAGACAACACCGTGGGCTGCCCAGATCCCTTGGCTTCATCCTTACACGAGACTGTGGTTCAGGAAAGGCATGCTTGACCTGGGAAGGGGAGACCAACTGCTGGCAAGTTCACACCCTGGGAGAAAGCCCTCAATCAACAATGCAGTCCATGGGAAAATGCTCCAGCCATCTTGTTCTCCAGCTGGGATGACTCAGGGGTCTCCTCCACACCGCGCCCAGCAGTGTCATGCTCCATTTGCCTATAACAACACCAACCTTGATAACACACTCTATTGCCTTCCTTCCTGTGGACACCTCACCTTCCTACTCTCTGGTGTCTCCATGAATCACCTTCCAAACATATTTCCTGCATTCACATCCACATCTCTGAGTCTGCTTCCAGGGGGGAATCAAACCTAGGTGTGACCCAAGCCCATCAGTGTGCTTCCTTCTCTCATTCAAAACTCACTAACAGACCCAGGCTGTTATATCCATTTCTTGCTAAGTCACCCATGATCTCATAAATCCAAGGGCAACTTTTCAAAAACTTCTTTGGCTTGTCTACAACATTAGACACCATTGATCATTTGTTCCTTCTGCAAATGATATTGTCTAGTGGTTTCCATTTCATCATCATGTTAGTGAAGCTATAGATTTCACCAAATTAACATTGGTTTAATGAAAATAGGAGTTTATACAACTCTTATTCAACAGTTATACATCTCTTATTTGACACACAGGGCCAGTCTGATGAATCTGTCCCACAACATCAGCCAGGGACCCATATCCTTTCACTCTTGTTGCTCTGCTATCCTAGGAGTGTTCTTATCTCCAAGGTGGCTCACCTGGGAGCAGGGTGGAGGCAAGGAAGATGAGCTGGGATGAAGGCATATCATGTCTGGTTGATTAAGACAGATGGCAAAACTTAGCTGCAAGGGAGGCTGTGAAATGCAGTCTTTACCTGGATGAGCAGGTGCCCAGCTAAAATGGGAAGTTCTAGTATGATAGAAGAAGGGGTAAGAGGTTTTAGAGGACAACCAGTCACATGTTTTCTAGTTCTCATCCTTTCACATCCAGTTTCTTCAAAGTTTCTGCCTGGATCTCCTCCCTTGGTCTGTCCATTAAGCTTTTATACTTGAGATAGGATATTCTTATCACTCAGACCCTATTTCTAGTGGCGCTCCTCCATTCTCAGCTTCAGATTCCTATTTCTTGCTGCACCTCCCAAATCTAAACTTCCAGACTTCTGCTGATCATTTCACTTGAAGTTCCCAATTCCTATTCTGAATTATCTCCTTAATATACCAAGTGGTCCTCCAACTTAACAAAATCTGAACTGATTTTTCTTTCTGCCCTTTACCCTACCTATCCTATCCTCTCATTTCCCTATTTTCATGAGTGCCAGATTTCTTTCCTTAGCCATTTGGACTGGAAGCCAAAGAGTCACTATGGACTTCCACATGAATGTCTAATCCTCTCTCTCTCCAATCATATGGTTCTAGCTCAGGAACAGGCAAATGGATTAATAGAACAGAATATGAAGTCGGAAATAGGCACGACTATATAAAAAGTGCATGATAAAGGTGGTAATTAAAAACTAGCCAGGAAATAATGGATTATTGGGACTTTGTCGGGACAATTTGCTAACCATCTGGAAGAAATGGAGTTAGTGTTCCTCATTCACACCTACACCAATATTCAAATAAAGAAATAATGCAATGCTAAAAAGACAATAATAAGCTAAAAGGTTAAAATATCAGTAAAATGTGTATATATTTTTGAGAACTGGGAAGACTTTGTAACCATGAAACCAAAGGAAGAAAGCACACCTCTACATCATTTCTATTACATTGAAAAAGTTCCCAAACATGTCTTCTTCCCTCCAACTTCTGTCCCATCCACTTTCTCTGCCACTTTGCCTTTGTGTTTGCATATCGGCAGTCTTGGGCTATAGTCACACATAAATATGATTTTTTTTTGTCTAGATAGTATCTTTTGAAATCATAAGATTGCAACATTTACAAATTGAGGTAGTCCCATGAAAACTCGTATTTCTATATTCAAACCTGCATATCAGCAATTCCTGGAGCTGAAGAATAGCTGCTGCTTCAAGGTAAAATACATTCTCTCCAGTTTGCCAAGAAACAGTTCAATGGGCTTCACTCACTTGTGTCTTCTGTCTAGTCCCTGCAGGCAGTTGAGTTTCTGGTCCCTGTTCCAAAATAGAAATCTGATCATATTTACAGTGAAGCTCTATAACCTACCTATCCATAAGCAGATAAAGGTCAGACACCAAGGCTGCCTTGAAAGTCTGCCCTGGATTTTGCAGCCTTTTCCTACCCACTGCCTCATACTCACCTTTCGTTCTTGCCTCTCTGAGCTCTCAGTTAACTTAGAATTCCACTTGCTTACTCACATAATATGCTTGTATCTAATGTTCTCCCTTATCCCATCCATTGGGCAAATTCTTATTTACTCTTCAAGTTCAGGATCTCTATGGGAAGTCATCTCAGCTTTGCACTCGCTGGAGCAGAGTCAGTATCACCTCCTAACTTGCTCTCATCACAGCTTAAATACATTTTCACCTTCAGCATCTCATGGTTCTGTAGCTATTTGTCTTCCCAGCTAGATTATGAATTCCTTAATTAAAGCAAAAATTTGTTCTCAGCACCAAGGACAATGCATAGCACAAATGAGTTAGCTTCACAATAAATGTTGAATGAACTGGCTAATGAAACTGTACAGTAACCATTGCATCATGAAAATCAAGATCACCCCCTCTTCCTTTATGCTTTAGGTACACATAGATATGTCTACAGGAAAATTCACCTACAAAAACTTAGACATAACACACATATGCATTTCCTGGGAATAGGCAAAAGCAGGAGCACAGAACAGTGACACCTGACACTTAAAGATGCCGGTGATAATTTACAATCAACATCAAACATAGTGACAGTGATAATAAATAGAAGGAGAGACTCAGCAGAGTGGTGTTACATCGTTCACACACAGGGCACTGTACTAACACTTTATATACATTGTATTTCATCCTCATAGAAGCTCTGTAAGAAATTGTATTAGTCAGGGTTCTCCAGAGAAACAGAACCAATAGGATATAAATAGAGATAGATATGTACAGATACAGATTTTTATGTATGAGGAGATTTATTATAGGAATTGGCACACATGGTTATAGAGGCTGAGAAGTCCCACAATCTGTTGTCTGCAAGCTGGAGAACCAGGAAAATTGGTGGTGTAATTCAGTCCAATTCCCAAGGCCTGAGAACCAGGGAACCTGCGTCTGAAGGCAGGAAACGATGATTCCCAGCACACAAAGAGTGAGTGGCCCCTCCTTCATCTCTCTGTTCCATGTGAGTCCTCAAAGGGTTGGAAGCTGTCCTCCCACGTCAGTAAGGGCACATCTCTCTCCTCGGTCTACAAAATCAAATGCTTGTCTCGCCCAAAAGCACCCGCATTGACACACCCAGGAATAATGTTTTATCTACACTGTGGGGCTCCCTCAGTCCAGCCAAGTTGACACCTAAAATCACTCATCACAGAAACATGACTTTCTCCATTTATGTATGAGGTTGGAGTGTCTTGCTTCTTGTGTCCCCACTTCTAAGTGGTGGAAACTGAATCAACGCCCAGACCTGAGTTTTTCATGACACGAAACAGTTTCCTTGGGGCTACACTTCACACACACAACAGGTTTGCTGCCACAGCAGGGGCAATTTGGGTAACTGCTTATACTCTTTTTCTGGGAACTAAAGGACTTTGACAAGCATATTTCTTTAAAATTAAAAATAAAACCATTCTGAGGTTTTAGTTCAACATATAGCAATTAAATAGTGACTGCCTACTTCCATTTAAAGATTCTTGGTAAAATGAGGAAAAGCCATGTCTCCTCCGTGACAATCTTGTATACTCAGAAACAACAATAACAAAAAGCTTCTGACATCTTGCCTTTGACCTCCTTGCTAATCAGAAAATCACTTTTCACATAAGTGCTTAGAGTTAATTCATGGTTATACTAATCTGACAGTCTACCCCTTGAAAAAATGTTAACCTATCAGAGATTCCATTAGATAATCATAATAATTACCAAACTTTGAGGTTTTCCTTAGGGATTTTCTTCCTAAAGGACCATAGCTTTATTTCTTTTCTTTCAACCATTGCAATGTTTTTGACAATTATACATATAAACAGTTTTGCCACATTTTCCTTATGAAGTTATTTAATAAGCAAATTATTCATAAACTTGACACAGGAGGTAATGTGAATATTCTTTGCAACTATTTTTTTCTGGTCATTACAGGGTTTCATAAAGAACGTTTCATTACATAAATCTTTCTGAAATTGATGACCTCTGCATTCCCTTCATGAGGATACTATCTTCAGTTGCATCTCCCAGTGCAAAAGCATATGTCTTTGTTTTGCTAACTTGCCAAGCACTGGACACTACAAAAAGTATTTTTAATTTTCATCCATCCTCTCCCTCAATTGCTACACTAATCTTATGAGGTAAGCACCATAATTGGTCCCATTTAGCAGATGAGAAAACTGATACTTAAGAACTCACCCATGTTTTCTCAGTTAAGTGGTGAAAAATTAGAATTAGAAGCCATGTCAGGTCAGCTCCAGAGTGTGTGGGTTTAACCACTAAATTATAGTGTCTTTTTTAGTTTTAAAAAGCTATCAAACTGACCTATTGCATGAGAAGTGCCTCCCAGTGGGTTAAGTAAAAGTTAGGCTTTGCTGTTTAGCTGCCCAGGCATCCTGCATCTTGCCAGAGGCAATTATGGGTAGAAGAAATCGCCTGTGTTTAATAGAAAAGGGCCCGGGTTTGCTGACATGTTTAGCTAATTCACATGGAAATTGCTGATGAGGATTCTGGTTAATTAGTTGTGGAATTTTAAAAAACGAGCAGATGTGCCATGGTAAAATGCATTTTACTTCCTGAACCCTGGGGGAAAGCACTGGGTATGTTCCGCGGTTGTGTGTACTTACATATCTTGATTGAACATTCAACAGCATGTTTTGCAAGACTCAGGTATCATGGCTTTGTTCCAGTCGGGATAATTACATTCTGCTTCAGCTCTCCCTGTAGTCTCAGACAGGTACAAGATTAATTATAATAACTACAGGTAACAAGCACCTACTATGCACCAGCCAGTACTAGGAAACTTTCTTGCATCATTTCTACTCCTTTCCACAGTCCTGCAGGCTAAGTTTTATTTTATCCCCTTTAATGGGGACACTGAGCCTCAGAGAGAAGTTAGTGACTTGACCAAGGCTGCACGTAAGTGGCAAAAAAAGGCTTTAAACTTAGACATGTCTGGCTCCAAAGCCTGTATTTTTTCCTCTCTGCACTCTTAATTTGGGAGAAAAAAAAAGCACTTGACAAAAAAGTCAAAGGATGCAGAAAGAATATGTAATGAAAAACAAGTTTCCTTCTATTCCTTGGCCTTGCAATTTCCCTTCCCCTCTCCCACTACACTCTTAGGCATCATCCAATGTATTCTGTGCATCTATACCTTATTTTCTCTTTGAAGTTGCTGTTATAAGTTGCTTGGCTGAAATGGAACTATGGTTCTGTACTGAAGTTTCTTATTTAGAATTTATAAATGCTTTGGGAGCAAAGTGCTGAAGGGTTTTGTATGAATATCAAAAAAGAACAGGCTGTTCTATACATCTTTCAGAAAAATCATCAGGAACAGCAGGTCATATCTTTTTATATATAGTTGGAAGGGGTGGAGGATACCAGAATATCTTGGGGTAATTATGCCCTTCCTTTTGATACCCAAGTACATACACAGTTGCACACACACAGAGACCAGTTATGTGTATGTAGTATTTTCTAACTTCCTTTTTTAACACATCAATTTAATACCAGCATTTTGCCCATGCCTTAAACATTTTCTGAAACATTATTTATAATCACTGCATGGCATTTCTCTAGGTGCATACACCATCATTTAATCAATGCCTATTGTGTACATTTAGTTTGATTTTTGTTATTTTACCACTTTAAGTAAAGAATGTGGCATTAAGCATCCTTATAATATACATCTTTCTGCAAATATCTTGGCATTTCACAGGATAAATTCTAAAGAGTGCCCTCCATAGAGTTGAGATTTATTTGCAACCTGAGGATTATATGACAGTGTCTATTTCTTGCCCAATAGATCATACAAATAATTCTTAACTTTGCAGTAGGTCAAATGTGATCTTATTTGAACTTAATGTATGTCTTTGATCTCCAGTGAATTTGAATATTTTGCCAAGTTTATCTCTCTTCTCAGGCACTATTTATGTATTTCCCTCAGTATTTTACTGGGATGTGTTTCTTTTATTGATTGATTAAAACTCTATTTATTAAAGATATTAAATATTTTCTATTACATATGGAACATAGTTCTTTTGCATTTTCCTTCCCCTTATGGTGATTTTTTAAACATTTTTATATGCTTTCTTCCTTTGGTTTCATGGTTATAAAGTCTTCCCAATTCTCAAGAATATATACACATTTTACTGATATTTTAATCTTTTACCTTATTATTGTCTTTTTAGCATTGCATTTTTTCTTCACTTGAATTAATATTGGTATAGTTATGAATGAGGAACACTAACTCCATTTTTCCCAGATGGTTAGCTAATTGTCCCCACAAAGTCCCAATAATCCATCATTTCCTGGCTAATTTTTAATTACCACCTTTATCATGCACTTTTTTATATAGTCGTGCCTATCTCTGATTTCACATTATGTTCTATTAATCCATTTGCCTATTCCTGAGTCAGAGTCATGCTGTTTTAATTATGACGGCTTTATAACATAAATTGTGTGACACTGCCGTATCCTCGTTGTGATTTACCATACATTCACCATTATCTTTCATCTGTTCATCCAAAAGAAACTTCATAATTGTAATGTCAAATTTAATTTTTAGAATCCTTTTGGGATTTAGATTGGTATTACATTTAATTTATAGATTAATTTGAGAGGAATGGATGTCTTTCTAATATTATGATTTCCTATCTTTCCATTTATTAAAGTTTTAATTAGATTGTTTATAAATTATAGAAGAGTATTAATATTGTGTTACAGGCATCTTTGTCTTGCCTAACTTAATGAGACTCATAGCCCAGAGGTTACCAGCACAAGTACAAGAGTCAAACACTTGAGTTTATATTCTGTCTTCACCAGTCTTTAGGTCTTTAGGAAGGTTACATCTCTGTGCCTTAAGATTTCCTTATGTGAATACTGAGGCTAATCCAAACACCTAAGGCTAATCATAGGCTCATATCTGGTGATACTGTGATCAGGTTTAAATAAAATAATACCTGTGGAAGTGCGTAGAATTATGCCTGCCAAACGATCACAATGATTGTTAGTAATTGATGTTATTTCATCCTCCAGTACACTAGTGCCGGGGAGACAGGCAGGAAAAGTTTCTGAAGGTTATTGTTTTTTTCTTAATTAGTAATGGATGCTGAGTTTACTAAATGCCTTTTTGGAATCTATTGAGATGATCATGTATTTTCTTGACCTACTTCTTTGATGAATTATGATTCTGTATTACAGATCTCAATGGGACAAGGTAGCTTTCTTGTAATACATAGTGCTTTGGTAGATATTACTAGAAATCTTGACTGGTCAGTTTCTCTTGAAAGAGATCTTCCACTTGTTGACCCAAGGTAGAAAGATCCACTGTTCACCATGCCTGGTATCTGGGGGCTGCCTGGTTCAGTAGCCCCAAAGGTTAATGCACCCCATGTCTGCCCTAATTGGAGGAAGGTTCCAGCCGGGCTGGAGCGTCAGGGGGGAGCTGTGCAGGTCCAGTGGCTCCATCTAGAAACTTCTAACTTAGACTGAGCCTCTGCCAGCATCTGTCACCCCACCAGGTGCCCTGGTGCCTCCAATTCTCCAGCTATTAGAGAATTCAAGAATCCACTTTTTCCCCATTAGTGACAGTTCCTGTCCCTGCAGTCACTGCATTTCAACTTCTCTTCTAATCCCAATGCTGTCACTAGTTAGCTTCCCTTCTTACAAAAATAGGTCCCTATTCATTGTCTGCCACCAACTCTTCACCCTGCCTCTCCATTTGCTGACTTCATACCTTTTGACAATTTACTCTCAATTTAGCGGTGATGCAAGAGGAAGTAGAGATGAACCTTGCATTTGATCCACGTTGTTATCCAAAAATTTTACTATGAATCCGGCCCTTTATCAATATTAAATGAGCCACTTTGTCTCAGTTAATGTCTTTTCCCTTGGCTTCTAGTTCTTCTGGTATAAATATCATCTTGCTAGCTTTCTTTAGACTGATCTATCTCAACCTCGCCATTTTCATATGAGATGTTTCTGTCCCTGTGTTCTAGTCCTGTAAACACAAATACATACTAGGTTTTATTTTAAATGAGAAGTCTTAATGGGTGTCATTTAAAAAATTATGGTATTTGCCCTCCGGACAATATTTTTAATACTAACCTGATCAGTTTTACAGCTCTGTCCTTCCTTCTCTACAATGTTGGCCATTTTTTCTTGTTTTCCTTTCCTGTCTCTTTCATAACTTGAACTACATTGTTTTTGGTTTGTTATTGTCTACTATTTTGGAAGATATGTGTCCTGTTTTTAATTCTTTATTTTGCAGTTTCTTTTAATATGGTAAATGAGTACATAGTAGCCTTGGGAAAAGAATTCCACGTGCCTTTTATTCTTCTCTGTCTGTTTCCTGCTTTAGTTCCAACTTTCCAGCCCCTATTCATTTAAATAAATTTTCATTGAGGTAACACTGGTTTATAAAATTGATAAAATTCAGGTGTTGCCATTATATGACTGCCTATATGTAACTATATCTGCATTATAATTAGGCATGTCTCTCCTATTGGTGATCTCCACCAAAAGTCTTGTTTCCATCCACTCAATTAACCTGGGGTTTGGAATGTGATTTATCAAATTTGATTTTTTTCCAACTTTATTGAGGTGTAAGTTACAACTGCATATCTTCTTTTTAAAGAGAAAGTAACTGTATTAGCTGTTTGGACTTAGTGCTTTGTTCCATCGCTATCACTGTCCTTTACGCACAACTTTCTCACTCCTGAGCTTTTTCATGCCACCCTCAGGTTCTTGCTTTATTTTTTTTTTTCAAGAAACTTATGAGAGAACACGGTGGAATGCTTTACACTCCATGACATATCTTTCCTTCACTTTCACAAACAAATTGGCTAAGTTCTAAGTATTGGGAGTCACTAATCTTTTTCTGCAAAACTCACTCAATAATAACCTGTGTTTTTCAAACATATGATGGTGCTGAAAAGTTTTTATCTGGCTTGATTTTAGAGAAATGGTTTGGTTTACTTTATCCATGCTGGGTACCTATGATACTTAAACAACTTTGGCATTTACATATAATTTTAAATGTTTACTCTGGTCTATGTTTGTGTAGATAGAGGATGGATGGATGGATAGGCTGATGGATGGATGGATGGATGGATGGATGGGTGGGTGGATGGGTGGTTGGGAGGAAGGAGGGAGGGAAGGAGGGAAGGAAGGAAGGAAGGAAGGAAGGAAGGAAGGAAGGAAGGAAGGAAGGAAGGAAGGAAGGAAGGAAGGAAGGGATTCATAGACGTGGGTTTTGTTTGGCTTGGACTTAGCTGGCCTTTCATCTTCCCTCATAGCCATCTTTTATCTCTGGAAATGTCTTTTTAATGAATTTTCGCCTCTAGTTCTGTCCAATTTGTTTTGGGTTTCTTCTTTAATAACATTGCATACAATATGTTGCCTAAGACGGCTCTGTCTTCCATGTCACCTTTGGTCTCATCTGCTCCATCTTGCAAACCTTTACTTGAGAACCCAGGATTAGGTTCAAGTCTATTCTGATTTTATTTACTATGTCACTAATTCAGTTTTTCACAGCTGCCAGGGTAGTTCGCTATTATATTTTTAGATTCTCTGCAGTGCCACCTTGCCTTACCTATACCTTTTTTTTTTTGTCTAATCCTGTTATCTTTTTGCATTATCTTATGGTCTTTTCATCCAACCCAATCCTCACCTTTTGACCTGTGGCTCAAATGTCCCTTTTTGAGAATTTGCTGACCATTCAATTTCCTTGTTACACTTGCTCTTCCCCCCCCCATCATCCCAAGATGTAATTATATATCTGTTTAGTTTGCTATTATCTCCTCCACCAGACCAGAGGCTCCATAAGGGCAAGCACTACATCTGTTTTATTTGGAGCCATGATCTTGGTGCCTAACCCAGTGCCTGGCAAACAGGGAGATCATTATGTGTCAAAGGAGCACGTGTCCACCCTGCCCTGGCTTTGGATTCCCTTTGGCTTTAGCAACATTGCTTTGAGCCAGAGGTGCTCAAACCTTAGTCATTGAAGAATCACTTTTGTTTTCTTTTTACCAGATGTGTGTACCATTTTGACTATTATTTACATAATCTTTGTCTTTAGGTCAATTCACACTTTCTGTGTTCAATGCTTACTTGAGCCTTATCCCCAGCAGATAAATCTCTTAAGAAAGCTGATGTCCTACCTCCAATTTTCTAAAATACATTAAAATAAACACATGACTGTCACAAATGGAGACTTCATCCACAAGTCCCCTGCACCCCATAGTTGATACCTGGCTGTGTTTGGGGAACCCTCTCCAGAGAACTGGGGCTACTGCATTTCCTCGAGGAGCCCCGCCTTCCTGACTTGATCCTCCCCGATCGGCTCACCAGCAAGCATGAGTCACTCTGTGTTGGCTGCTGCGAGGAGATGGCACAGTGACAAGGACAGAAGATACCAGTCAGCAGGGAAGACACTGTCCCTTCCTGATGGGGTCTGCAGACAGATTGGGGGGAGGTAGGAGACAAACAAACAGGGGTGTGTGATTGTTACAGACTGTGCTTAGAGCTGTGAGGGGAACAAGCCATGGGGTTTAGAGAGAGAGATTTGCGACGAGATCTGAGGACGAGGAGGACAGAGTCATAAAGGAGCGGGGAAAGGGCTCCAGGCTGAATGGACAGCAAGGACCTGGGGCAGAAGAGGGTAGGACCGGGGGACACAGGAGGCCTTGCTAGCTCATCCCCCGGGCATTTGGAATGCCCCCCAGGGGCAAAACACATTGGGGCCACTCTGCACCACAGAATCCAGCCTTGCAGGTAGATCCCTCCAGTCCAGGTGGGCTGTGGACCCTGCAAAGGATCGGTCACTCAGCAGCCATGCATGTGGCTTCGGGCACATTGGAGGCCTGGGTGATATTTGACTTTCCATTTCCCAGGGGTACTGCCCACTGCCCTCCTGGTTCCCTGCATGATCAGAGAGCCAGCTCCCTGCTGCCCCTCTGCCTCCTTGGAGCTTGATGCACTCGGATGCAGCTGGTCTGCGGGCCACACAGTGGCAAGGACTTCTGTCCCATCCCGGGCCCATTTCTCCCAGGGAGGCCACAGGAATTGCTCGGACTGGCAGGTGTTCACGCCAATAGCGGCCGTGGAGCCACCTCCCACTAGGGGGCACTGTTAGGCTGCAGGAAGGGGGGCAGGCTGGCAGAAGGCATCCTGCAAAACTTACTACCCCCTGGGGCTTTGGGCGTGTGAGAATGTAAAACTTGGTGTTAGAAAATTAAAACAAACTCACTGACTCATCCAGTTATTGGGGAGTTTGCAGAGGCCTTGAAAGTATTCATAACTGCTGGGGTCCACCCGGTCCTTAAGAGTAGATGCGGGCCCAGGTAGAGGGTGGACAGGGCACACTGCGGATGGTGCCCCCACAGGCGGACAGGGGTGGCACAGGCCCCTGCGTCGAGGGGTGGAGGGTTGCTTCCTCGCCCAGAAGGCTGGTCAGTGTGGGAAACGTTATGTGTTTGGCAGCAGGATGTGAAGAGGCGGTTTGAGTGGCTCCGATATTCTGTGGAGCGTGACGCCAGCTCATCTGCCAGGAGGGCCTGGAAAGGTGTGATCATTTCTAGGGAACAGAGTAGCCCTGCAAGAGTCCTTGTGAGAGCCGGAGGGCGTGCCGGCCGCAGGGCTCGGAGGGATTGCTTGCTCCCCGTGCTGAAGGTGCCCTTGAGCTGGCAACCAGGAGTCACAGCGGAGCCACCGCAGTTCCAGATGGCCCCCGGCTGGGTGTGGGTGTCGAGAAGGGGCCGTCGGTCCTCCGGCATCGACGTGACTCGGTAACTTCCTCGCATTTTGGAGGGCACCCTGCAGGTCCTCGTGGATGATCTGTCACCCCGCTGGCAGAAGGAGCTCCCAAATTTCTGGACTGAGTGGGAGGGGGAGGTAGGAGCGACAAGCCTTTGGGGAAAGGGTAAAAAGCAAGTCTTCAAGTTGCTATGAACACTTTCTTCACTGAGATTAGTTTAGGAGACTTAAGAGGGGGTGAAGGGCCCCCAAGCCACCACTTGGTTGCGTTGCTATGACTTGGGAGCCCCCAGCTACATCTTGCCTCTGCCATGTTGCTTTCACTGGGGAGAGCGGCTCGGAGCAGCTGGCTGAGCGTGGGAGATGGAAGGTGGGTCCTTCCTAGGGAAAGGCTCGGAGCTGCGCCTGCAGCGCCCCCCACGGGCACGGAGGCTGTTGAAAGTCGCGGGCTGGCTGGGACCCTGTTGGAAGAGACTGATTCCCAGTTGGATTTGGTTACAGATTAGTAGTGGGTGTTGCTAGGGCAACCGGTGGGTGGTGGGGCCATTAACTGAGTCCTGAGGAGATCAGAGATCAATTGAGGAAAAATGTGTGCATGGGAAAGGACTGGGAAGGGGGTGAAAAATAGACCCAAACAGTGTGTTCCCAAAGTCGAGGAAAAACTACGTTTCTCACAAGGGAGAGAACAGCAAGTGCGTCAGGTGCCATAATGAAAGAGGAGACCAGACCAGACCAAGGATGGACGGGCATTTGGGGGTGTTCAGGAAGAGCTGCATCCACGGGTTGCAGGGCAGGAGACAGATGGGACAAGTTGAGGATGAATGTGAGGTGAGGAAGCAGAACCATTGAATTGTATTTTAAGAACTTTGAGGGAAAATAGAAATGCTTCGACTGTAACCAGAGAGGGTGAAGGCATGAATGAGTGGCTTTTTGAAAATGAGAAAGACTTAAACTCTACTACATGGGACTCTGGTTAACCATCCTATGTTGGATATTTGAAAGTTTCCAAGAGAGCAGATCTATAAGGTCTTATCATGAGAAAAAAAATGTAACTATGTGTGGTTATCTAGACTTACAGTGGTGACCATTTTTGCAATATATACATTCATCAAGGCATAATGTGTACACCTGAAATGAATATTATTTTGTCAATTATATCTAAGTGATAATTATGGGGTGGAAGGAGGGAAAGGAGGAGGGAGAGGAGGAGGAGATGGAGAGGAAGAAGAAAGGGAAGAAAAGACAAACTAAAGGGGGGTACTAGGCAGAGAAGGAGAAACCCATTGATGGTTGGATACAATACTTAGTGGTTTCCATGTTCATACAGCCCAGTTAAGTCTGCATATTATCATCCACCTGCTGCAATGAGGAAATGCATGTGAAAGTCACAAGGCCAAGAAACAGAAAAGCTACAGCTCAAATCTGGGTTTTCTGAATTCAAATCATTCATAGCTCTTTACCCATCAACTAATTCCTTTTAATGTAAGAAACATTCCCTGATGTGCAATTTGTGCCTGTATGGCCAGGGCTGTTATAAGTCCTTGCTACTCAGAGTGTGGTCCACGGACCAGCAGGTCAGCCCCACTGGGAGCAGGTTAGAAATGCAGACTCTCAGTCCCGGTTCCTACACGTACTGAGTCAGATCGGCATTTCAACAAGACCCCCAACCCCTGGGATCCAAATGCACATGGAAGTCTGAGAATCAGATTTAAGGGACCTGCTCCCTGCGAAAGGGAGGGTAGGGTGAAGGGTGAGAAGCTAAGCCCAGGTAGAGGAAGAATTCCAGATTTCCCCCTCTGAGAGTGTCCCCACAGTCAGACCAGGCTAAGAGCAGATGGTGTCTGAGAAATTGAGGTCTAGTTGCCTGGAAACACATTGGAACTATACGCGGAGCAGCAAGACCCATTCATTCTCCACCCTGTGTCACCCTCTGCCTTTCGGAGCCAGCCCAAGAAGGGAGCTGTGTATTCTCAGGCTCCCATCCCTGCTTCCCAGCCACACTTCAGCTCTTCCAAACATATTTCCTCCCCCTCACTCCACAAGACTCCATCCACCCAGGTTATCTGCTTCCTAAACAATATCCACAGAAGCTTTTTAACGCAGTTTTTTACTAGCTAGTTTTTCTAACTACCAAGAGTACATGCTCATGGCGAAGAAAATAAAAATCCAGTGAGTACAGAAAGGTGGATATGAGGTCCCATTCCAGAAAACAGTCCACCCACGATTACTCTCTGGATCCTGTGATCACTCTGTATCCTTCTAGAGATGGTTTGCGCATACCCACACATAACAAATATGTCTATTTTGTATGTAAACAGGCATATCATGTGCTTCCTGTTCTGCAACTTGCTTTTTTCACTTCATTATATGTCCATAACTCTTTTCTGTAGACGATCTATAGATCCACCTCATTTTTTAAAAGACACATAATAATCTATTGCCATCTATTGAATGGCCTCACTGTGGTTTATTGAACCAGTCTCCTACTAATGGACTTGTAGGTTGCTTCTGGTCTCTACTATAACCAATGTTTCAGTAGTTAGGTCAATGCTAGCTGCTGTAACAAGCAACCCCCAAGATAAACATGTATTTCTAGCATCGCCCAGCCCAAGGCAATTGTTTTCCTAGCTGTAAGAGGTTTTTCAATGCTCATTCTGCTTTTTGCACTTGCTCTCTTCTAGAACCTTAGGATTCTCTGCATTTAGCTAGAGGACAGAGAAGACAGCAAAGGGGCTATATCTACATTATACGCTCTTTCACCTGGTGGTAACATTGAACTTCTACTTATTGTCTATGGCAAGAACCAGTCACAGGGCCCCCAACTGGATTCAGGGGGTGCTGGGGAGCATTTCTGTAGAAACAGAGATTCACTGTGGAGGGAGGATCAGGTCCATGTCTCCCCATCTCTGCCAAAAATGCTGCAACAATCTTACACAGGTCTCTACATGCTTGCACAAATAAATTTCCAGAAGTGGAATTTCTGGACTAACAGTGTGTCCATTTTACCTTTGGGTGGATAATACACAGTTGTCCTCTTAAAGATTGAAAGATTTACACACCTAACAATGTTGGAGAGTACTCAGTTAGACACACTCCTACCAGCTATCACTGTTATTTTTAAAAAATACATTTCCAGTCTTACAGGTAAATAATATTATTGCATCGTGGTTTTAATTTGCATTTATTTCTTTAATTTTGAGAGAGACTATCTTTCAAATATTTATTTTCTACCTGTGACTTTTTCAATTAGCTCTTTTCATAGTCTGTGTTTCTTTATTCTACCAGTTGATTCTCTTTTTCTTATTGATTTGAAGGAACTTTTAAAGATATATAAAACATATAAAGATATATATGTGAAAAACATATGAAATTAAACCTTTGTTTCTCTGTTCAAATATTTTTCCAGCTAGTCATTTTCCTTTTATTTTATTTATGGTATTTTTCTATCCAGAGTCTCATTTTTAATGTAGTCTAACTTTTCAGTCTTTCCCTTCATGGTTTTTGTCTCATGCTTAGAAAGCTGTCCTCATGCCAAGATTTATTTTATATTCTCACGTTTTTTTCCAGTGCTAGAGTCACACTTGGATCCAGATTTTGCTACTTGCCGTGTTGCTTTGGCAATTGATTTTATTTCTCGGTGTCCCAGTTTCCTCAACCCACGGACAGGAATGGCGAGAGTGCCACTTTGTAGAGCTAATATGAAGGAGTGAAGTGGTCCGGGCACAGAGCTGAGAACCACATTTGGCCCCCAGACATGGCACGAGTGTGAGCTGTTCGCTTTCCATATCCAGTGCGTCCATGGACATGTCTTAGTCAGCTCAGCACCTCTAACTGAAAGGCCACGGACTGGGCAGCATAAACAACACAAATTTACTGCTCACAGTCTGGAGGCTGGAAGTCCAAGGTCAAGGTGCCCGCTGACTTGTTCTGGGTGAGAACTCTCTTGCTGGCTGGTTGACGGCCCTCTTGTTGCTATGTCCTAGGATGGCAGAGAGGGAGAGACAGTTCTCCTCACAAGGGCGCTGAGTCCATTCCCGAGGCCTCCGCCCTCATGACCTAATCATCTCCCACAGACCACCCCTTCACTAACGTCACACTGGGGATCACAGAAACTTGGGGGTGGCAGGGACACACACATTCAATCCAGAGCAGACCACGTGTGTGGCTGGCATAAGCTGCAGGCCTTTCCATTTTAAGATATACAAGATAATGACTTAATATATGTAGTCATTGTGAAGTGATTACCACAATCAACTTAATTATCACATCCATCACCTCACATAGTTACCACTTGACTGTGTGTGTGTGTGTGTGTGTGTGTGTGTGTGTGTGTGTGTGTGTGTCAGGAGCACCTATGCTTGACTCTCAGCAGATTTCAGGCCTATAATCTGTGTGGTTAACTGGGGTCACCATACTGTACACTGGCTCCCCAGAACCCACTCATCTTTTACCTGAAATTTTGTACCCTTTGACCAACACCTGCCCATTTCCCTCACCCCCTACCCCCAGTTTCTGTGAGGTCGACACATCGATTCTACACGTAATTGAAATCCCGTCGCTTCTGTCTAACTGTGTCTGGCTCATTTACTTGGTCATAAAAAGGAAGAAACCCCACCCCTCGTGCAGCATGGATGACAAAGGGACCTGTGCTCAGGGCAGGCGGAAGCCGTGAGCCCTTTCCCTGCAGTCAGCAGTGACAGAACAGTCTCAGGCCTCCATTCCAAACTCTGTGCTCACAACCAGCCTCACAGCCTCACAAGCTTCCCAGCAGCTCCACATGGAAACACCCTCTGAGGAGAATCCCTTTCTGGTCCCTGTCAGCCCCACGGCAGGACTGAGGACCCACGCGGCAATGCACAGTTTGGGGCAAAGAGTGGGCCTTACTGGGGAAACTTGCAACCAGGTCTCGGAAGAGGCAGGCGTGGGGCAGCTCTGTCTTCTCACCATTGCCCTGGGGTTATGCCGGGGCTGGACAGCCTGCGGGTGTGCTCGGGGAAGAGACTCCTCCACCCCCACACCCCTCTGTTCCCCCTCTTGTAGGGTAGGGGTGACAGCAGCCTTGTCAGTGGGGGATAATCAAACTCCCGGAATGCCAGGCCTCTGGACTTGGTGCCAGCTGTTTACAACCGACTGGCAAAGCAGCCGGCACGGGGGGGCATTGATGGCCTGCAGGCACACGACTTCTCCAGCCAGAGCAGGGAGGGGGCCACGGCCCTGCAGGAAGCCAGGGCTGGGTACAGGCTCCCACACTAGGTAAAGGGGACCCCCCCCTCTGTGGCATACAAGGCTGTTAACTTCTTGAGGACCAAGACTACACGTATCTCTCATTTTCTCCTGTTATGCAGGAGGTGCTAGTGAAGGTCTGTTCTCTGAGGGAATGCGTGAACGCACACCAGGCTCACGACAGGCATTGTCAGCACGGCCATGTGACACATAAGGGCGCTGTGGTCAGGACACAGGTGACAGTGGTCCCTGTGTGTCACCTACGTGTGCAGCAGGCAGTCCCACCCAAGTTTGTGTAATTCCACTCTGACACTTGCACGAGGAAATCACTTAGCGACACATTTCTCTGGATGCATCTCTGCTGTTAAGCAACACATCACTGTACAGAGATGTGACAGTCGTGAGCTCTACCTCCTGTGACCTTGTACTCTAGGGTGACGACAATGTGTGAGACAAAGATAATGTGTGAAAAAATGGACATCTATAGTGACAACCATAGAACCACAATAGTAGCAAATGCCTCATCCCCCCGGGAAGGGAGCAGTAATCAGGGCAGTCAGGGGAGGCTCCCTGGTGGAGGAGACCATGACCTGATTGCCGAGAGATGAAAATAGGCTGAGCAGGGCTTTGCCCAGAGGGCCCCGCAGTCCAAGATCCCTTAGCATGGGGGGGTGGGGAGAATGTTGGATAGTCCAGTCTGCCCAGAAAACCCACATCATTCCCATGAAGGACTTTATCCTGCAAGCCGTGGAGAATTATTACTAGAGTTCAAGCCTAGACTTAGTCCCTGGCACTTGGGTCACATGAGCATCGAGGCTTGTGGCCGTGAACTTGGACGCCAGTGGTCCCACGACGCCTGATGGACTCATTTCCCGCTCAGTCAGCTGAACCGGCCGGCGCAGTGCTGCATGGCGCTCGCATGGGATTTCGCAGGTGCAGTTTTGGAAACAGTTTAAACCTTCCCCCTCCTCTTTGCCTCCTAATTATCCCTCTGGAGACTGCAATGGTTTTCAAGGAGCCTCGTTGTCCTGTTCAGAGCTAGTAAATCACCAGAGGCCCCCAGGCAGCCGGGCCTTCCCCAGCACCCACAGGTGTGTTCAGATTTAGCAGCAAACGACATCTCCCACCGGCAGCGCCCAGAGGGGCCAGGGCTGTGAGTTCCCAGCGTGGCGGGCTCATTCGGGACACACGGGAGGCCCCCTGTGCGGACGCAGGAGGGAGCTGTCTGCCCCAGTGACCAGAGCGGTCAAACAATGTGATTTCCAGAGAGCCTCAGGCGGAAAGAACAACATTTAGATTTCTTTTTTCTTTTTGGTAGGGGTGCTGAGAAGTCTGATATTTTCATTAGGGAGAAGATGGCGTAGAGATGGTAGGGGCTGGGGATGGGCCACGAATATTCTTTTTCTTCACTGTTTCCAGACAGAAGCCTGGTGCATGTGTCTCCGAGGTGCTGAGGATGCAGACGTGAATGGCCTTATTCTCCAGGAACTTACACTCTGCAGTGCTGAGGCACGGGCAGACTAACTGCACGTACACACACACCAGTGTGTAGACAGTTTGCTACAGAGTAAAGAGCACCCCCATTTCCTTAGGAGGTGCTTCCACTCAGACTCCCCTCCCAAGCTGCTCTGAGCATAGGAATCACGGCGGGGAGCCTGTTAGAAATGCAGCTTCCTGGCCGGTGCCCCAAATCTGGTGGGTGGGCACGTACAGAAGAGGGGCCTGGACCCCGCATGGTGCCTCCCTTTGCTGTATAATACTTATGAGCCGCTGTGTTAAACTCCCTGTGGTCATAGGAGCACGCAGTGTGGGCTCGTGGATCTTAGTCCCGGAGGCCCTCTGGAATCATCTGGAGGAGCTTTAAAATTGTGGCTGCCCGGGCCCCTGCACCAAGATGTTCGGATTTAATCCATGTGGCCGGGGTCCCAGTCTTGCATCCTCCAGAAGCCCCCAGGGGGTCCTGGTGTACAGCTCAACACCAGAGGGAGCCTTGGGCCAAGGCCAGTGTGCAGACGATAAAACAAGTGGCATGAGATGTGTTCCTTCAAATCTCATTTTCTTCCCATGTTTGGAGGTTTGGGTAGAAGCGAAGCTTGGACTCCCTTCAGTCTTGGGAACTGAGCACCTGGGCCAGAATGAAATCTTAGAAATAACACAAAGATCTCCCCTCCCCAGGATTTTCGGCTGACACCGTCCTCTGCCCAAGGTCAGAGTGTCAAGGAAAGGCGGGGGCTTCATAAATGAAAGCTGCTTCTGGAATGAAGGCAACCTTTCCATAGGCACCTTGCCCACACTCGGGATCTGTGATCGATTAATTGTGCCAGGAAGGCAGACATGGGTGAGAAACATCCCCAAGTTGTCAGCGATTTGTTGCTATAAATACATGCACATATAATCAGTTCCACGCATAGGTTGGAATAAGTTCCACAGTGGGGTAAGTGTCATCATAGGTGGGTGCACGAGCTGCCAAGAAGCTAAAAGAAAGGGTTTGCAGAGGGTATAACCTTGGTTTTCGACACAGGTACAGGAGCAGATATTTACGAAAATGAGTGAGACAAGAGGATGATCCAAAGTCTTAAAAGAGAAACAAAAACTCAGCAAGTGTAAAAGACAATGAAAAAGCAGGACCTTTTGGGGGAGCAGATTGTGTGTGTAGCATGGTCTGAACACCAGGTCACCAGAGGGGTGAGATACTAATTCTGAAAAGGCAGGCAGAGGCCTTGAGGACCGAGGCAAGGACGATGGACTTCACTCGAAGGGGTAACGGCTGGCAAGACTGGGTGTGCATCCTGAGCTGGCAGAGGAGATACCGTGATCATGAAGGGCACTTTCCCAGGGCAGGGCCCATCCAGTGCATTCCAGATGCGCGGACCCCCGCCATTTCCCCAAATACGGGAAACTTGACTGCATCATTTGTGGTCATGGGGGACTGCGTTCATGAACTCCCCTATGAAAGAAAAAAGTGATTGGATGTGTTTGAGAAGATTTTCCTGGTGGACATGGAATGCAGAATGGATTGAAAGGGAGAAGAGAGCAGAAGCATGGAGTTCAGAGTGAGATTTCTGTCTGGGGATAGATGACAAGGGATTAGCTACAAGCCTGAGGTGATGCATGAGTGGCCCAGGAGAGAAGTGGGAGGTGAGATCTCACAAAAATACAGACTTTGATGCAAACAGGAGTCCAGAATGACATTGAGAGTGTCCTGTTTTGTGAGTGGATTTGTGGTGCTAGCATCTGCACAAACAGGCAAAATAGAGAAGTGAGTTAGGGGAAGAAAGTGACGAGCTCTGGGTAGAGGTGAGACATCCCAGTCTAGAACATGTGAGCATTGTAAGTTGGATCTGCAGTCACAGGCTTTTGAGTCAGCAGCTCCTCGGGGGTGGTTAAAGACTGGGAAGGAATGAGGTCATCCAGGAAAATCATGTAGAATGAAGAGAAGGGAGAGCAACCTGTGGGAGGATCCAGAATGCTCTGGGGAGAACTGAGAATGTGAAGAGGAGCTATACTTCGAAGTAAAACCGGATTAGGTTGTTGACTTCACTTAAAAATATTGATGTCATAAATAAACACTGACTTTACTTGTGTCATTGATTATGGCAGACTCTGGAGAATCACATAAGGTTCACCCTGCCCTGCCCTCGTGGTGCTTATAACCCGGCAGGTTGAGCATGGTTTCCACAGAGAAGAAGCCAGGTGATAAAATGTAGGTTAGAGTATTTGGGTTACCCAAAGGAGAAGGGGTTAGTGCCTCAAAGGAAAACCTGGGGCTGTTACCAGATGCAGGGAAAATTGTTGCTGATCAGATTAAAAGAACAGATGTGAGGTAAGTCCAAATTGAGTGTTGGATTATTCTTGCAGGAATTCTTGCAAAGTTACATAGAGAAGAAAGGGGGTTGACGATTAAGAGGGTTGCAGGGAGAGGGAAAAGCTCAGCTGCTGGCTCGCAGCTGGAAAGAAGTAAGCAAACTGGAAATTGTGACTTAAGGAGGAAAAGTGAGGCTTCAGGAAAAGTCTAATTTCTCCCCCACCCCTGCACCCCAACATGTGCACAGAGCAGGGAGATAGATAAACAAGATTAGACAAATAGTATGTATATAGTGTATGTGTATAACATGTGTGTAGAATATGTATGTAAACCATGTGTGTTACATACGTGTATCTAGAATCTCCTTGCACATACGACCACATAGGGATCCAGTATTCTATTTCAGTGATCTAAGGAGAAATAAACAGGTAAGTGTGCTTTGGCTGCGAGAGTGAACCTTTGAAGCACACTAGCAGGCATTTGCACCCCAGGGTGGCATTGTGTGTATGATGCTGTTTACAGCCTGGCATTTGTGTCTTCCTTAGTAATTGTAATTTGGTTTTGCAGCTGATATGCCAATCAGGAATTAGGAAGGTGAAGCTTCATGTGCGTGCACAGACAGGGGACTGATTGATACTCTAAAGATGTTTGGAATTGGCCAGAATTTTCTAAACCAGTAAGAAAAAGATGTGTTCATTGGTGTTCCTGGCAAAGGCTCATAGCTCCCTAGTCAAATAAGCTTGGGAAAAGCTGTACCCCCAGTCCTTTTCTTGGATAGTCTTTAGTGTATTAAAGGACATTGCAAAGAAATCTAATGGGTTGTCAGATCAACTTTGTATCAATAACCCCCATGAAGTTTGGAAAGTCCTTACACAGAGTTTAAATCACTGTGACATTTGTATAATTTCATCTACTCATCATAAATGCCAACACCTAATTACAATGTGTGCCAGAGCCATCAGACAGTATAGCCAGATTTCTAAGGAAATAGGGCCAAAGAATTCTATTGAAGTGCACTTCTGCATGTTTGCTAATAATGATAGCCTACTAAAAAACGAATGACTACTCAATATTAATAAGTGCTATTAGAATTTTCAACTCACTGAGGTCCATTATAGACTTTGGCCCTGGAAGCAGTATACCAGTTGTTCCAGCCTATCAGTTGCACAATGAATTTGCAGTTTCAAGGGGATAATGGTCAGGTGTGTGGGGAGAAGTAGAGGGGACAGGATCTCAGAGCGCGGTGTACAGGTAAACCCCTGCCTACCTTGTTTTCTGAGACTAGCAGGAGGGATGAATATAACAGTTCAAGAAAAGGAGAGGAAGGTTGAAAGAGGTAGGGGTTAACAACGCACAGCTTTTCGTGTAGGGGGAGCCTGGCTTTGTACTAGGGTTGTGCAGGAGTAGGGCTGGAAGCTTGTGATGAGAAAAGCAGAATTTACTATGGAGACTAAGAGGAAGCTCTGGAAAGACAATATAAAAGATATTGAACAGTACTGGGGGCTCCCTTGAAGCTAGAATTGATAAATATAGAAAGGATCCAGTTGTCCAGGTCAGCAATTTTCTCTATTGCTGTTTGGCAACCTTAAGACAGAAAGGGCAAAAGGTTGGAAGGACGCGTTATTACAGACTGAGAGCAGCAGGTCAAGGGAACTGATGATGAAGAAGACAACATCTCAGCTACTGAAATGGCTGGTATAGAGAAAGTGGTATAGAGAAAAGTCAGAGGATCATGGATGAATTTGAAGATCAGGTATAATGAGTTGGAGATGGGGAAAGGTGGGGAGAAATAAGGTTGTCATCTATGTTAATTTCTTCTGGCTGTCATAACAAATTACCACAGCCTGGACGGCTTGCAACAACAGAAATTTCTTTTACAGTTCTGGAGGCTAGAAGTCTAAGACCAAATTGTCAGTAGAGTTATTTCCTTCAGGAGGCCCTGCGGAAGATCTGCTGTTTCCCTTCTAACTTTTGCTGACTGCCAATAAGCCTTGGCATTTCCTGGCTTGTAGGTATATCACTTTATGTTCTGCCTTCTTCTCTGTGTCTCTTTCCCCCTATCTTCTCTTCTAAAGATACTCCTTGTGGGTCTAAGGCCCAACCAAATCAAGGAAAATCTCAGCCCAAGATCCCTAACTGACTTATATTTGAATAGACACTGTTTTTTCCCCAAATAATTCCCACCTAGGTTCTGGATGGACATATCTTTGGAAGGTCACCATTCAACCCACTACATAGAGCTGGGGTGGAATTTCAGAGTGTCCCACTTCAGAATGAGGGCACCTCTAATGACAAGACCAAGGAATGCCCATGGCCGCCAGGAGGAGATGCTCAGTGGGAAGAGAGAATGGATGTATTTGGCCAAAGAACGGTGTGAGGCCAGGCTGCTGGCTGGAGATGATGATCGGAGCTGGGAGGAGACGAGGGGCCAGAAAGCTGCATTCCACAGGACTGGAGCGTGACCGCTGTGGGCCGGTGTTGGGAACGAGCAGAGGATGAACTAGTGGTGGTTCTCACTCAGCCTTCACATGCGTCCTCAGGATCTTTCCCAAAGAACCCACGCCCAAATGTTTTCAGTCAGTTGGTTGAGGAAGGGGTCTAGACATCTGCAATTCTTCATTCCTTGGGTGGTCTAATATCCATCCAGGTTTAAGAAAAACTAGTTTAAGAGAGAGCGTGACCTCAGTGAGAAGTGAGTGGTGTTCCTCTCCATGTAGACCTGAAGAGAGACCGTGGGAAGGAGACTTCAGTGCTTCCCACCATCACCCCCTAATGCCTCAAGCAGACATGTTCTCAGCCATGGGGTCGAGAGTGAGAGGTTGTCTACCGGGCTTCAGACTAAGGGCCTGACCCGCCAGGGTTCTGCGTGTCTTCAGGCTTATACCAAGGATGTGTTTCAGATATGATCCAGCAGGAATCAGAACTCATTCCTAAAATCCTTACTAGTTCTACCTAACCAGACTTTTACCCCAAAAAAGATTTCCTTAATATAGTTGAAGTACCTTTTGCCAGAACAATACTTACTGGTTTCCTTTGTACTTTTCTGAATATGTAATAAACGCATTAAAAGTTTCAAGCAGCATAAAAGGTTTACAATAAAAAGCTATTCTCATTTATCCCTGGCCCCCTGGCCCTGCTCCCACTCAAGTGCCCTCCCCAGAAGCAATTGCTTTTACCCACTCCTGTATCCTTCCCGGGAGGAGTGGGCCACATCTTGCTTTTTTTCATTTAACACTCTATCTTGGAAATCATTCCACCTTAGTACACACAGATCTACCCAGATCTATTAATTAGCTGGTCTGTCATTTTTTAAACCCATACAGATGGACATTTAGGTGGTTTTGTCTAAAGCAAACCTGTTAAAAGATTTGTTTAAAAATCAACAGGCATTCAAGGGGTTCCTCGCTGGAGATCTAATGCACAGTACAGTGATTCTAGACAATACCACTCTATTATAAACATCAAACTTGCCAAGGACTCGAGCTTACAGTGGCTTCTGAGCCAAGTAGGGACCTGTGGCCTCCGAGGCCACAGCGGAGAGGAAAGGGTCTCCGTGAGCCAGCCGGGCGGAGGGAAATGAACTCCCGGGACCCCCGGAATCCCCGTCTGATGGTGCGTTTCTTCTGCCCACAGGAGTCTGATGCCCCGGACCCTGGAGAGCCAGATCACGCTGGAGAAGACGCCCAGCTATTTTGTCACTCAGGAGGCCCCTCGACGGATCTTCAACATGTCCCGAGACACCAAGCTAATCGTGGTGGTGCGGAACCCGGTGACCCGTGCCATCTCTGACTACACCCAGACGCTGTCCAAGAAGCCGGACATCCCGACCTTCGAGGGCCTCTCGTTCCGCAACCGCACGCTGGGCCTGGTGGACGTGTCCTGGAACGCCATCCGCATCGGCATGTACGCGCTGCACCTGGAGAGCTGGCTGCGGTACTTCCCCCTGGCGCAGATCCACTTTGTCAGCGGCGAGCGGCTCATCACCGACCCCGCCGGCGAGATGGGGCGGGTCCAGGACTTCCTGGGCATCAAGAGGTTCATCACGGACAAGCACTTCTACTTCAACAAGACCAAAGGTTTCCCTTGCTTGAAAAAAACAGAATCGAGCCTCCTGCCTCGATGCCTGGGCAAATCGAAAGGCAGAACTCATGTACAGATCGATCCTGAAGTGATAGACCAGCTCCGGGAATTTTATAGACCTTATAATATTAAATTTTATGAAACTGTCGGGCAGGACTTCCGGTGGGAATGAGCCCCCGCGATGCCAGGGCTCTTCCGCTTCTCTCCTCCTAAGGGAGATTTGCCCTTAGAGCCTGTAATCCTCTTCCCCCAGCGAAGTCAGGCTGCAGCCCCCCTTCCCACCCACGGCTCCTGGTCAGCCAAGGCCAAGAGACCAGGGCGTGGGGCGTCCCTGCCACTAGCTCCCCCGTCTGTCCAGGCAAGTAGATCTGTTCCTGGGATGTTCAGTCAATTCCAAATCATTTCCCTCCAGCCCTAGGCGGCCTTGGGAACACGCTTTAAGAAGAGTGCGTCTTCCAGTTAGGACAGATTTTATAAGTGGCGGGGGCTCTGTTGCTATGAACACAGCAGGCTGTCTGTCACCGTCCGCCCCTGAGTGGGCTTGTCAGTTCCGAGTGGCATGAACCTCCCGTCTGAGCTCGTCTCCCGCACAGCCCTGTGTCACAGGATGAGACGAGCATGTCCTCCTGACCTTAGCATCTCATCGAGAGGCTGCAGAGCCGGAAGCAGCCCCTGCTCACTCCTAGGAGACAGGTGGTTTGATGATGAAACAAACCAGAGATTTCAAAGCCTGTGGGCTCAACTCAGCCTGCAGGGTGACCGCCTTTGGAAACCGCTCTGTGAACCTCCCCTCCCCCGTGGACTGAAGCACATAATTCCGCTGTTACGGGTACTTTCCTCACGCGAGCTTTCATGTTCGGCATGCAATGGAATCATGCTTGTCCATGTGAAATAAATATGGCTCTCTCGTGTCCTTAACCCTGGGCTTCTCTCTGTACTCCGAGCCCGGAGCACGGCTCACTCACTCATTTTCTCCCACGCCAGTGGGACTAGCGCTGGAAGGCAGGAAGGGGTAGAGGTGGTCTCGGGGCCGTGCGGGGTGCAAAGACCACATGGGTAAGAAGCACGGAAGAGAGGTGGAAAAAGAGGTTCTTGCTGGGAGAGGCTGGGGCAGAAACATCACATGGGGATCTGTGGGGACATCTTTCTGAAATATCAGTCTCTAAAATGTCAGTCTCAGGTTAAGTTTAACAGCCAAAGTGCCAAACGAGAGGCCCCAGGGCTGATAGGACATCAGATCCATGTTTTCTCAGTCAGCATGTCTTGAAATAATTTCCAACAGTTACAGCCTGGGATTGTCCATAATAAAAAAGGTTGGGTTTCCAGCTTATTTTTGAATGGAAACTTGGCTACGCTGAGTCTGAGGTCCAACATGGCAGCAGTCAGCTGCCACCTTTGTGTGGGTCTGCACTACCCAGTTTTTTTGATCTCCACCTAATCCCCTTCAAGAATTTACAGAATCTCTGGCCTCTGTAGGCATTTGGCTTCACAACCCTGCTCTGGGTGAGTCCCTGAGCTCAGAATAATTATCATTCCCCACTGTGATGCCCAAGACAATCCTAGTTACACTTGCTGGTTCCTCTCCCTTGTGCTCTGCTCCATCCTCACAGTTATAAGACTTTTCTTGACTATCTCAAGCCTCTGGGCCCTTGCCTCTGTACTCCGCCTACACATCTCCAGCCCATGGAGGCCCATGTTCCTGTAAGACCACTGCAGAGCCACCAGCTGGCTATTCATGAAACCTTCCCCGACCAAGCTGAGGCATCTGCTCACTCTCCTGCTTCCCTTTAGCACTTTGTACAAATCTTCATGGCAGCTTCTATCATGCTTGATTATCATTGTTTGTGTAGCTATCTGTCTGCATCGCGGACTGTGAACTCCTCGAGGGTCGAGATGGTACATGCAACGTGCAATTGTACTTAGCAGATGTTGGGTGGATGGATGTGTGAATGCATGGATGGATGTGCCAGGTCTGGGGGCATGAACAGGAATACCCCAAGGAGCTCACTTCTGGGACATGCTTCCAGATCATTCCATGGTACCCTCAGGTGGCCGGCAAGGATTGCTGAGCCTCGTAGGCCACTTTTTGTCCGCTCGGTCAGGCATGGTAGTTCACTGAAAATCAGGGTCTGGTTTCCAAGATTGGAGGACGCAAAACCGAAGATATTCAATTCTGTTTCTTGGCCCATAATCCTGCCCTGAACACCCTACAGGAGATTGGGAGACAGGCTGTAGTCTAAGAGGCCCATTCTGGGAGACTTTCCTTCTGCCCCTGTGGGCAAGGAGGGGTAACGTGGAGGAACCCCATGACCAGAAGGATGGTTGTAGGTAGACATGAATAAAGTTCCCTTATATATTCCCATCCAGACCTATTTGGTGTCCTGTATTCCTGGTCTCTGGTTTGGCCAAAGCAGTATCCAAAGGGAGACAAAATTATACTAGCACATAAATCAAACACCCAGCAAAGAGTGGGACATTCACTTGTTTATCCTGCCTAGGGAGAGTCCAGTCAGAATTGATGAAAAATCTGAATATTGTATGCCCAAATTTAACTTCATTCTTTTGTATTACAAGAATCCCCAGACTGAGAAGCCTCTGAGTATTAATGAATAGGTCAGAGTCTATTCTAATTAGCATATCAATCATGGTATGCAAATGAAAGATGCTAAAGTACTTTAAAAACCCTCGCTTAAATGAGTAAAATCCAGTGTACATGAATCTGCTCAGCAAACTGATTTTTAATCCAGTGCAAATGTACCCTTTTGCCCAGACCTCCCGAGGGCAAACTTGCACAAACTCCAAATTAGAACAGTTTAAATAGATGAAGTTTGACTCTTCGGTCTGAGACTAAACAGGCTCCTCCAGGGGTGTGTGTGTGTGTGTGTGTGTGTGTGTGCGCGCGCGCGCGTGCGCGCACACACACTCTTCTCACCTCACTAACAGCCCGGGGTATATGGCAATTCCATAGTGTCAGAGAATCATCTTCCATGCGAGTGTCCACAACTCACAATGGCTAACCGCATCTCTGCAGAAGGAAGCAGGAATTCAGTGAAGCCTTTCCAAGTGAGGATAATCTGGGTTATTGACTTGGCCCCCCGTAGCAAGAATCTATGCATCCACATGTGTCTGGGTCTTGCATGGGGAAAACTTAAGACACACCCACATTGTTGGATATGGGGATGGGGACCTGGGAGGCAGAAGTGCAGGACCCTACACAACAGAATTGTGGGTATGTTTGACTTTCTCTCTTTGGTTCTAAATTAGAAATGGGACCAGAAATAAACTACACTAGGAAAGCTGTCATTGAAGGAGTCCTGACCAGTTGCCACAGAGGTTGTGACCAGAGTCTATTGTTATGGACAGTCTGGCTGTTGTCAGTTCAAACCCTTAATCTCTCAGTAGCAGAAGGGGATCATGGGGTTCAAATAAGCCTCTTCCAAGGGAGGTTGCAAAATCCCTTCTACTTGCAGCTTGCTCATGTTGTGAATGGTGCCCTAGGGTGGTGGTACCAAGTTCACTCACACCCCTCTGGGTGGAACTCAGTTATCTGGCCACAGTTAGATGCCAGGGGAGCTATGAAATGTAATCTTTTATTTGGGTGGTACAGTGCTCTGTGAAAGAGGGGCTATTCTACAGCAGACATTGGGGGAACCCTAGTTGTCTTGGTCATAGAACAGAATCTACACCTCCAGGTATATCTGGAACCCTGAGGTTCTGTGAGTGTTAATCTGGGAGTGTGTTTTTCTGAAACTGTGGGAATGTACCTGAGCCAGCATTAGCCCTGCCTAACTTTCCCTGCCTCTGTCTAAAGACAGTGTAGAGGACGGCACAACTTTGGAAGCTGGGTAAATTTTAGTTTGAATCCTACTTCTGCTGTTTCCTAGCGGTATGACTTTGAACATCAATAAATTAGTACAGAAAATTTATTATGGTCCTAATAGATGCTGATGCTCCAGCCGTCACATCTGTGTTCCAGTCAAAAAGAAGAGGAAAAGAAAGATGTTAGAAAAACTCTCAGTCTAATCAAGTCAATCGTGTTTGAGAGTTCCCAGAATTCTACCTAGGAACTAACACTTACATCTCATTGACCATCTCAAGCTGAAAGGGAGGCTAGAAAATGTAATCTTTTAGTTGAACTCATTGTCTCTCTGACAACCCAGGATTTTAATACTAAGGAGGAAGGCGTGGATGTAGAGAATGCAATGAACAGTCTGTCACAATAAAAACTCCAACTATTTGAAAAAACGGTCTCTTAGATTGCCATTATTTTCCAACCTATCTTCAAAATGGCTCCAGTAAAACATGGATGGAACTGGAAGGCATTGTGCTAAATTAAGTAAGTTAGAGGGAGAAAGTCAAACACTGGATGATTTCACTCACGTGTGAAATACAGAGAAAACGAACCAACAAACAGTAACAAACCTACGGAACTGACAAGGAAGCCAAATGAGCCCTAGAAAGATGGCTGCAGAATTGAGGCTACTAGTGGGGAAGAGCGGGTGGGCATGGGTATGGGGGGAGGGGGCACAATGGTCCATGGTAAAGGACTAGGGGTGTCTGGATCGGGGGGCTGGCGTAGTAACATGCATCTGAGGAGGTGTGACCCTATCCCCCTAAATCACGTACAGTGCTATAACCAGGGTTCCCGCCATAAAGGAAAAACCAAATGGCTCCTACATTTGAGGCCTCCAGTATGCCTCCATCTCCCCTCCACTCAACTCCAAAGGCAAAGGCCCCAAGCATGGACCTCCCCTGCCTTCATCTCCAGCTCGTTAAGGGGCTCTCAGAGAGAGGTGGGTGCGGCCAAGAGGGGGCCTCTGATTTGGAGCATTTGTCAGCTTCCCTGGAGCTAATGCATCACCCCACTGGCCCAGGGCAATTTCCAAGGGACTGATGTGAGGTCACTGAACGCAGAGGGAGAAGTTGGGCTCCTCCAGAGTCCTGAGCCCTCTCCCGGAGGCTGCAGAGTCAGCTCTCAGGCGCCCCCTCAGGCAGCCCTGGCTCCCCATGGCTGAGGCGCTCCTGCCCTGCTGCCCAGCCAGGGGGCACGGGAGGCTAATCTGAGGCCCAAGTCCTGTTGGGCAGGTGTGTGCCTGGTGCCTGCGCCGACCCTGAGCTGGGGCCGGGCAGCCTATTTTCCACATACTACAAGGGGTCAGCTTGCATTTCACCTGATGATGTGAACACCAACATTTCATTCACCCAAATTCAATTATATCCCATCAGAGAGGAGAGAGGTGATTGAAATCGTGTGAGCTGTTAACCTGCCATCTTTCTCCGTGACTACACCTCCAGACATGCTCAGAGCTTGGGGACCTTTTGTCCCCAAGATCCCTGACTCCTGTCACATGAATCACAGTACGGACTGTGGTTCTGATGCTGATTATTGTTTATTTTCCAGCCCCTGACTGTAAACCTTCCTCGGGTGCCCAACTGGGACCCACAGAAGGTTAAAGGGGTTTACTTACTCACCTTTGTCTGTTGACTTGGGAACCCATTCAATAAGGGGTAACTTCACTGAATTTACACCCCCCAATGTGGCATCCACACCCCATGTGTCCACACACACTCAGAACACAGAAGGGACCAGACCACGAATGAGAGGTGATGGGGGTGCAGACAGGAGATCAGCGCCTTCCTGATTCCTGCAGGGACCTTCCTCCTGCTTGCCCCAGGGGTGCGTGGTTGGCACCCCCTCCTCACTCAGCAGAGTTTGGAGAGATTGCTCCCGGTGGATGCCACGGAACTGACGTTTATTTTGCTCCCGCGCCCGGAAGGACTGGAGACGAGTCTGTGACTGACAGGTGTGGGCTGATGCGAGTCTGGCCAGGGCGTGATTGACGACCTTACCCGATTGGATCGTGGTGACTGGCATGTGCCCGAGGGCACGGCCCGCCCAGCACACCTCAGCCGGGAGCTCGTCTGGAAGCGTGCAGGGCAGCAGGGCGGCCGTGAGCTGCCTGCATGGGCCTGCAGTCCTGCCCTCTGGCTTCTGGGAAGGGGCGAGTCTATTCCTCTCGTGGCCTGGAGCAAAGGATGCATTTACAGGGGGACAGCGGCTGCTCCCCAGCCCCCACCCTGGCCCTCCTTCCACACTGGGTGTCTGGCTATATCAGAGCCTGCGGGTCTCTTCACCCAGCTGGACCTGGATCTATCTCCCTGCTCAAGGCTCCTCACAGTGGCATCTCATGCCTCCTTCAGAGGCCTGACCCTTGCTGCAGAAACCGCAGCCATCAGAGGCCGGGGGCTCTGGGAAACACGGAAACACAGGAATAAAAGGCTGAGGCTGGATCCACGACAGGCACTCACCAGACTCACCCTTTCCCCTGCTTTGAATGCAAGTCCCGGACTTGTAATCTTGTTAAAGGGAATAACACCCTTTCACAAGCTTTCTCTCTATTTGCCTTTGTAATAACAGAGATTAAAGAGATTTTAATTCCCATTTTGTGGAAGGAAGAAATGGAGGCTGGGGATTTTTTTTTTTTCCAAGCGACTAGTCTAACCTGACATGGTCAGGGCTGAAAATTCAGATTGTCTTTTGAGAGGAACTTGCCCTCAGAGAGACGGCGAGGCCTGGGGATGAAGAACAGATACTGTCCTTTTGCTAGCATTTTTGAAGTCCAGTATGGTATTTCTGCAGGATTTCAGCCTTTAATATCTGAGAAGTGGAGATAATAGGAAATTGAGTATAAATCCTGGTTTGTCGGTTTGTTTGTGGCAACAGGGCAAACAGAGAGGTATGGTTTTGACCCAAACCTGCCCTTACACATTAAAGTGCATTTGGAGAGTGGAGTCGCTGCCGGGCTCAACATAAAATTCCAGATCAAAAGTTAAATCACCAAGAGGTAGTGAGAACCACATCACAAAATGTACATTATAAAGCCCCATGTCGATGGTGCTCAAACCCAGTTCTGAGTTCCATAAGAGTCAAGACAAAAAGGGAAAAAGATGGTAACATGCCTCAGTGTGCGCTAATAATGATGTGAGCTCAATGGAGAGAGAATCAATTTCCAGAGGGAGATTTTTATAGAAAAGCTGCTGGTCAACATTATGTATTCTTGATAATTACTTTCACAGGAAATCTTGGGATAATCCACATATTCGTCTTTCTTACGGAAAATAATGATAAACATGAAATAGTAAGAATATGGAATAATGGGTCTATTAAGGGAGTTCTATGGAGATCAAGGTGATATTGGGCAGAATTACAAATGAGGAGCTGCTCCGAATGATAAAAGGATAAAGCCTGGAGAATTCTGAGTGGGAATAATTATTACCTTACCCTTCCCAGAACATCAGCAACTGATTTGGGCATTAGCTGTAGGCAAATGATCCACCACTGAAGACGCTGGTGAACATATGAAAGAGAAGTACCCTCTGATTCTTTGTAGAAGTAGAAATAAAGAAATGGTGAACCCAGATGGCAAGTTATAAGGAAAACAACCAAACACTTGATTATTCTTAAAAATAAAAAGGGGGGGGGGCTCCCTGGTAGCGCAACGGGTTAAACGCAGCGCTGTGGAGCTGTCGGCAGCTGTGGTGCGAGTTCGATGCCCGGCCAGGGAGATTCCCACATGGCGCAGCAGACCTCTCCTGCCTCGCCCGCTGCTCCCCTCAGCAGTGTATTTCCATCAATTTGCCTGTTCTGCTCCCCACTCTGTCTCTAGTAAACCCTCTCACCACCCTGTACCTCTGGCCTACACCCCAGTTCTTGTATGCAAAAATAAATAAATCTTTAAAAAAAAGGGGGGGCCTATAGGAGTAACTACTGACAGCACCAAGAGTTTGTCTCCCAAAATGTCCTGAGTTAATTTAAAAATTCAACAAATGCCACATCACTGAATCTCCAGTTATTGGCATGGTCCTTGCCTTGAAGATTCTGCAGGGAGAAAGTTGCAAGATTCCACTTTCACCTTGTGGCATATGTGCTGAGGGGGCCACCATTTCTCCAGTGATATTTTTCTAAAGTGTTCTGCCAAATTGAGTCATGAAGTTGAACCAGGCCAATGGCAGTTCCAGCTGCCAATATTCAGCCTTCACCTGCAAGATGGCAATCTCATATGGTCCCCTCTAAGTCTTCAGGAATTTTGGAAAAATCCTCATCTACTGTAATTGTAGTGTCTACTACATTTGAGCCACTCAGGTGTATTTAAAGTCACAATATCTGAACAAAAATATGGATTTAAAACACTGCTTTTTCCCTTCTCATATTTTATGAAATATTATTAAAATTCTCGTTAATTTTTGGCGTCATGGTCTCATCTTAAGTGAATCTAGCAGATCTCACCAGGCTCGACCGGGAATCCTACTGTTTGAATCCATAACACCAGGGAATTTCCCCACATTCTGTGCCTCATTCCCAGGACATTTGGGGCTGCTGATCTTTCCGGGGGAGCCATGATCCCGAACCAGAATCATTTTGCTTCTTTTTTTTTATTATTTATACATACAAGCTGGGGTACAGGCCAGAGGCGCGGGGCGGCGAGAGGGTTCACCAGAGACAGAGCGGGGAGCAGAACAGGCAGATGAGAAATACACTGCTGAGGGGAGCAGCGGGCGAGGCAGGAGAGGTCTGCCGCACCATGTGGGATTCTCCCCGGCCGGGCGTCGAACTCACATCACTGCTGCCGGCAGCTCCACAGCGCAGCGCTTAACTGCTGTGCCACCGGGGAGGCCCTCATTTTGCTTCTTAAGAGGACCTTCCAAGGGCTTGCTTACACCCCACACTGGCCCTGTGAGTCTATAGCTCAAGAATAATGACTAAGTCTGTGCTCAATTTCTTTGCTTTCCCTGTTACCAAGTCCATTCGGCAACCTATATAAACATCCCAAATTAGCATCGAGTCAGCTCCCATCAGCTTGTACAAACAGTACTTCGTGGTTCAAAATGAAGTAATTTTAGACACTGCCTTCTAATGTAGAGACTTTATAAGGACTTAAATCTAAGAGGACTCCATCTTTTCGAGGGGAGTTCTTGAGTGGTGGGGGAGTGATTTTTCCTAATATAAGCATATTTGGAGACAACTTTGATTTTCAGTACAAGTGTATAGCAACTAACCTTTAGGGAAAATTTGAAGCAAAATGGCCCCAGGTAACCCAATGAATGAGCCATTTGAGTGGGAAAATGTAATGTTTCTCATTTGGATGCCAAGATTTTTTTTTTCTTTTTGCCAATTACACGTTTTCTTTTTGGCATGATTCATGTGTCTCTAATTCTACCTGGCACCCACTTAACTCACAGGTTTGGCTGTTTTGTGTTGGCTCCAGGAAAGTGTGAATAGAACCTCGGCATTTCAGTGGATAAAAGGATACCAGTTTCCCTCTTGGCTATGGCACTAGTACATGTCTCTAGTTCACCAATGAATTGCATCAAATTGTTGAAGGACACAGTGTCATTTGATGCCATTTAAAAAAAATGGAGTCTGCTATCCTACCCACTGATTCTCACCATGGAATTAGAAAAATGAAAGAGAGAGAGAATGAGAATTAAGACCCTTGGATCAATACTAATAAGATCATATGACTTGACCCATAAATGATTTATACATATTTGAAATCAAAGCCAATAATACATCAAAGGTCTTAATTTATTCATTCTAACTACCCTATTGAGTGGAACAGAATGAAACCACGGTCGACGGCCAGTTAACTGAATTTCAGCTGCCCATCCCTTGTGCAGAACATTAGGACAAGAGTCTGTGCTACAGCTGGGGAAGGGAAATGTGACTCTGGGATTTCAGGGGACAGTAATTAAACCAATGAATTTACACATGTGAGCATCACCTTGCCACACATACTACCTGTGCGGTATCACCTTAATCTTTCCCTGTGGATCACTCCTTTTTATTTATTTTCAAAGAAAACATGTTTCTATCACACCTGGAAAATAAGTCTTATGCCACCTACCTTTGTGCTAAGAATGCCATTGTCATTTCGCATCTGCCTTGTGCTTTTTTGTCTTTTTTTCTCAGTTGTTTGAGATTTAGGATGGAAAGAGTAGAGTTGTAACTTCTTGGGTCTCGCAAATTCCAACAAATCAACTTTAAAAATTGTCAAAATGCTACCAGAATCCTCTCATATCCCCACAGTGAGCTGTTTGTCCCACTTTGGTTTATACCAAATAGGCACAACATTATGGGATGTTGCAGAAATTTATCCTTGTTAGTAGGAGAAAAAGAACAGATTTAATGACATGGAAATGGAGAATTTATATGGCTGTAAATTCTAGACTGCATGGAACAGACCCAGGATTGATAGTCTTGAGCTAATGAAAGGGATGGGGCCTGGGGCATTGAAGGAGGATGCTCCCACAACAAGGGAGGGTGACTTGCATGGCAAAACTAGGTGCTCTAGATGCGTGCCTGCCCTAAGTTAGGTTCCTCGGATAAAAAGGCTATTCTAGAGAAGACTAAATCTGGGTGATCTGCATTTTCCAAGGTACTGTCAACAGTTTCTCTGCAGTCTCGATGGACCTTACCCCCACCAGCCAAAGTGACAAGAATGGGGGAAGTTGGCTCTGGACACCTTGGAAAAAATACTATCTGGATATCTGGGGGGGAGGGAGGCCTATCTTTTAATGCATATGTCCAGACCCATTGAATTGCATACAGTAAGCATGTGCAGGCTTTTTTCCAAATACAATTGTACCTCCAAAAGCTGTCTAAAAGAAAAACAAATCCTCAAGACTCCCTCCACCCCCAAAAAACCTTTTTGAGCGGCCAGGGAAGGCCAGCTTGTAGGCTCCACTTGAGTAGCAAGGCCTCAGAGGTCGGGAAGGCAGGGAAGTTATGTCACTGGAACTGGGAGAAACTTCTCGATATCAAAGTTGTATCTGCACCCCTCATACCCCAGATCTCCCACTGACAATGTTAGCTGCTGTTCCACTGCCAAGAAATGAGCTATTTCCAGAAGGACTTTTGAGGCTACTTGAGTTAACTTTCTTTGAGTATTGCAACCTTTGATTATAAAAGAAATAGATGCCCCCCCCAAAAAATAGATCTGCCACAAATAATGCAAATGGTACCATTTGTTAAACTTTCATGAATGGCTTCATGAGGGGACTGTCCATTGTTTCCCACATGTTTGATATTAAAGATAAACTCTTAAATAAAAATAATGGATACACATGTGAGAGAAGAAAAGTTACAAAGAAAGATAAAGATTACTTATAATTCCACTACCCAGCTATCCATTTGGGTATTTAGCCTTTGGAGGGACAGAAAGGAAATTTCCCCCATTTCTCTGGGGTCTTCTGAGGTGAGCCAAGCAATCAAATTAACATCAAACAGATTAGTAGGAGACAGAACAAATGCAATTATGTAAGGTTATAGATTCTAAAGCCAGTTGGGCAAAATGAGGAGATTATATCTCTGTCTTGCCATGGAATGGGGTAAGGGCTAGGCCTTAGGGGCTGGGGCACAATGAAAAGCGTGACACATGACAAAGACCAGATGTCCTGTAGTTACGTGTTTGTCCTGCCACATAGATACGTTTCTCTGATAGAAAGGTTATTTCTGGTAAAAATCCTAATTCTGGGTAATACCCCCAGCTTTCATCTTCTGGGTAGTTAGGGAGGTGGCAAACTTTCTTGTGAGCCTCCAAGGCCTGGACGGACCTCAGCTCAAAATAATCCACATGGCAAGGTCACACATCGCAGGGAGACTTAGCCTTCATCTTTAGGGTGCTCTGCTTGTTACAAGGACACTGTAATTATTCCAGCACATGCTCCTTCACTCCTTCATCCATCCCAATCGAAATGGCCACAGGAAAGCAATCAAAACAGGTGTGTGGAGGAGGAAGATCTGTGTTGGGTAACGGGAGCCACGTCACAGCTGAAAAGGGACTCGCACAGAGGGCCTTGTGACAGGGGCAGGGTGGCACATGGGGCAGGAGACGGCCTGGAGAGCTGCGGCCGGCTGGCCCAGGACCACAGGCAGAGCTGTGAGGAGGCGTCTGGCTGTGCGCACCTCACCAGGACGCTCAAGCGGTGCCTTCTCACTGTTTCAGCACAAGGCTGGGCAAAAGGAAACTGCTTGGCCCAGCAGGAAACTCCCCACCTGCTAAGCTGACTCCCCCGGAAACTCACCTCCTACTTATCCCAGGCAACCAAATTCCAATCCAGCAGTAGCAAACTACAAAAATACAAACTCTCTCCCCTTTGTCCGAGAGACAAAAGGACCAAGGAGGCCCCGTGGGCTTTTGACAGAGCCTATTCTTTGCAACCCAGGAATGGACTAGAAGCTCTCCCTCTGGAAAGAAGCCAAGGAGACAAAAATTAATACGGGGTGGGGGAGGAGGGGCTAAGAGAAGATTGGGGAGTTTAAATAAAGACTGTCCTTAGACATAAGCCAAGAAAAATGGGAGAACTTTTTATAAATATTCCTATCTCATGTTTTCTTGAGATTTGAGAAGACATTACAGTTTATAAAAAGATGGTAATTAAGAAATTCTGGGTTTAGCCTAAAGAAGACCTAAGTCTTAGGGTGACGGTTTTTGAATTTAGATAATTGGGCTCCAGTTTTTACTCTGCCACGTGTTAGCTGTATGAGCCTGACATCTCTGTGCCATAGTTTCCCCGTCTGTAAAAAGGGCTGGTAAGAGCATCCCCCATGCTGCAGAATTCTCCAGAAGATGACTATGATGATATATGTCATTTTTTGGTCACTAATGTTATATATATATTTTTTACCGTTTAAAGAAACCCCACATGTTAAATACACAGCTTCTGGTTTCTAAAGGGTGAATTTAACCTCCCTGTGTATCTCTCTTCCTTCCTAAAAATGGCACTGAAATGACAAAAAACAAAAACCCTAGCTACTTTGGGAGAGAGAGAGCCGATACTACCAATGGAGGGGAGGCTCTAGGGGATCCCCAGAAGATGTGAAATGGACAAGGACAGGCTGATGGAAAAGTCCTCTGGGGCTGAGCTGCAGGTGTGAAGAAGCCTTGGCAAGGCAGGCCTCATGCCTGAGGCTCCGGGCCGGCTCCGCCTCCCCAGGTAGAGGAGGAAAGGAGGGAGCAGACGCTGCCAACTTGGGGACTGATCAGGAAGGGAATCAGCTCCTTAAGATCTTTCTCAAGTGTTTCCATGGGTCCAGGTATTTGTTGATTTTTCCTTCTGTGGCAGAAGCCGTTGGTGGGAGTGACACAATGTGTGTGTGTGTGTGTGTGTGTGTGCATGTGTGCAGATGTGGGTATGTGCTGTATTTATATTCCAGGCAGCCCTGTAGGCTCCTTTCTGTGGAAGGAAAGCAGATGGGAAGTTTGAGGAGCAGTAGGCAGGGAAGCCCACCCTTCATCAAACACAATGGCAGCTGGACTCTGGCAGAACATGTCATTCCAAACCCCTAGGTAGGGGTCTTCCTTCTTCTGGGGTCCCTGCATCTTCCCAGAGCAAGAGAACTCATAGAAACATGGTGGCTTGTTAGTAATTTTCATGATCTTCAGTACCAGCTACTAAGCCGGCAGCCTACTCCACATAAGCAATAATAATTTATAGTTGCAGTTAATGGGCTGTTTTATAGGAACCCACAATTATAATTGGATGTCAAGTGTTGTGAATCTCAGTGGATGGAAAGCGACAACCACTGGGGCCTGGTGTTTAATTTTTTAATGTGATTATTAAATTTCCCATCTCCTTGCTCCTCTATCTTCTCTCAATGTGGTTTCCAGCTGTGGCCCCATCTCTGTCAACACTGTCCTCTCTGGCCCAGAATCTTGAAATTTACTTCTGTAAACCTATTTCTGGCCCTCTGAGCTACTCAGCTTGGGTCATTCACTGCCCTAGCTCTGCAGAAGTAGGGCAGCTACCAACTTTTCTGATGGGGGACCTGCCGTCCAAACCACTATCAAGAAAACCTAGCCAAGAGAGCACCCCAGGTTCCCAGCTTTGCTCAGTTTGCACAAAGTGAACTCCATGGCCCATGCCCATTCAGAAGGGGGCCACAGGAAGTACCCAGGTCCTTCAACCCACAGGCCACAGTCTCCCAGAAAAGACTGCCTTAGCATTTTGCAGTCAGAATCTGTCCTTCTAGGATACAGATTAACACAGGATTCACCATTGGCAAGAGTCAGGGAAGTGTTTGGGGAAGTGGCAAACAGACTGAGGAACCATGCAGAATGTACTTTTCTTTGTCCACTCTCGAGTGAAGGAGAAGATATGGCCTTCCTCTAATCAGGGTGAAGACCTCCCAGGAGATGATATGCCAGGGAATGGTTGAGCAAGAAAAGGCAGGGACAATCACAGAGAGGCTGCTCAGGATGTTAATGTCTGATGGTGACCCCAAGCCCCCCAACCCATCCATCTCAGATCCCAGCTCAGCCAAGATCTCAGTGTCCAAAGCCAAGTACAAAATCCAATGGAGTGCAAAACCTAGTCTAGCCAAGAGGAAGGCAGGCAAGAGCCCAACAATTTCCTGGGCAATTGGGACACCAGCCAAAAGCTGATCCAAGTATAGCCCTAGAGCACTCTCCAGAACCTATTTTAGAACATGTCAAACCTGGAACCCAATGGAATACTTCCCCTGAATTCAGTCTTGCACAAAAGCCATAACCATGGCTCAAATCCCAAACCTGTGTCCGGTTAAGGAATAAAGCGTGGAGTCAAATGCATCAAATCATTGAATACTCTCATCCAACAATCATTCCTTGATTCCAGAACCTTCTGAGCTACCATTTCTCTATTGGAAGGGAATCACAAGCTTAATAGACCTGTCTCATTGCATCCCCAACACCTTATTTCACATGGACTTCCACTTCTCTGGGGACAGAGACTCTTCCATTCAACGGGGAAATACCAAATTGACCACTGGACCTGGCATCGTAAACACTGGCTCAGTGACTGGCAGGGGAGCAAGGGGTTCGTGAGGAGCCACAGGGTCTTTGGATCATCAGACCTAGATGAGGAGCCTTACACTGGGTTTTTTAGTTGTGTGACCTTGAGCATGTCCCTTCACCTCCCTCTGCTGTGAAATGGCATGGGGGGAGAGCGGAGCAGTGAATCCAAACTGCCTAGCACACATGTTGGTTTCCTTTTTCTTTCTCCAAGGGCAACATCTTTGAAGGTGATATTAGATAACATGTTTTTCTATCTGCTTCTGAATGCAAAATCCTCAGAGGGTTTCCAATTCCTCAAGTCCTGGTGACAGGCCAGGTGCACTGCTGCCCGATATTCTATCACGCATCTTTGTAAGGTGGAGTCCCCAGAGCTTTCTGAACTAGCTGTCTGCTGCCCCAAAAGGGCCATGTAACAAACAGCCCCCGAACGCCAATGGCACACAGTAGACGCCTGTATTGCTCAGGAGCCCCTAGGCTGGCTGAGCCCTTCTGCTGGTCTAGACCATCCCCGCCTGCTCTCAGGCGCCTGCCGTCAGCTGGGGTCCCCGGCTCCGCTTCATGGGCTTCCCACCCTCAGCCGCCGGTCCGGACAACACACAGGCAGGGGAGGTTCCAAGAGATGAGGAGATGCCTACAAGCACCCCTGAGCAGGACTCACACTGACACACCCTCACAAGAACGTCGCAGTTTCCAGAGCGAGGACAGAACTCCGCCTCTGGGTAGGAGGAACTTCACCTTACGAGGGATTCAGAGAAGGGAAGGCCTGTGACCATTTCTGTAAATCAAAATACCTTCCGTGTCCTCCTTTGCCTTTGAATTTAAGAAGAAATGACATGCTTGCCCTGGGTCAGAAGCCCTAAAACACGTCCCCTCTCTGCGACCCCAGCCTTTCTCAACCCCAGTGCTCTTGCCAGCGACATCGGCAAGAACTGCTGACCCCTGGGCCTTCCCGTTGCTCCTCCGGGCCGTGTCCAGCCACGCGGACAGGGAGAGAGAGCTCAGCAGCAGAAGTCGGCCTCCCTGTCCGGCGCCGGGCCTGGACCCACCTGCCCTACGGAGACAAAGCCTGACGCTGACTCAGGTTCCGGGTCAGCCCTGACCCCAGTGTCCAAAGCCACGGTCACAGGAGGGGTCTCTATTTCCTCCCGAACGCCATGGTCAAAAAGGAAGCCCACGTGGACAGACAACGGCATGACTTTTTTACCCATTCCACGTTTTACCAAAGTCTGTACGAGAAACCAAAGGTACCTGCCAAGACCAGGTCTCTCAGGTAACTTCTACACAACACGATGTTTCCCTGCTGCCCCATCTAGACTACCTTCCCCCATGACGCTAAATGAGTCACAGCCCGCTCCCCCCAACCCCCATTGCCAAGTATTTCATTTGCATTTTCTCATTGTAATGTTATTATCCTGAAGAGAGAGCACTATCACCAGGGCAACCGGAAGTGGTGCCCGTGTGGATTCCGTCTTCACAGAAACCCATGTTCCACTTGGTGAAAATCTGCTCTTGGGGTCAAAAAACAAAACACGCCCCATGGGGTTTGTGCCGCATTTCCTCATGTTGTCTTTCTCCAGACAAGACTGAGCTGACCACTATGGTTTTTCCTTAACACACTCACTCAATTCATTTGACTTCTACTCATTGGCCACAATATTTATCTGCTCCTCTAAGCAGATTCTTTTCTGATCAATACCGTCCACTCAAGACCAAATCTTGGGGTTGGGAAGAGGTAAAATGGAGAGTACATTTAAGTCCTTGGTACAGAGCTACACAACTCGACAGAGAGGAACTACTGGCATTGTTATTAGGATTGACATCAGGGTCAGCACTGGCTGTGACCACCCTCCTTCAAAGGCACTAGGGTCTTAGGATTAGTTGTTACTTCTATGTCCTACACCCGCTTTCCAAGGCAAAAGTTTCCTCCTACCTCAAGTTCTCTCATTCTCTCCCCTCAGGATATGCCCCTCACGTCTGCAGTTTCCACACCAGCAGTTAAACCCAGGTCAAGGGGTGTTACCATCTCTGTTGGCAATGAGGCTTCTGGGCAAGCTCCAGAGGGGAAGAAAGAAGACACATGGCCTGCATTTTCCCTATCGACTCAACCCAAGCAGAGGCTGGAGCACGGAGCCTCGGTGGCCCTGAGGAGGGTCCTGTGGGTTTCCCTTCAGAACTAAGATGAGGAAACCAGCAGCTGGCAGAAAAGGAATATGACACAAATGCTCTGCTGGAATAGCTATAAATAGGGGAGTCAATGGAGTGGAAAGGAAAGCATTTAACAGCTAAGTGTTCTTTGTAACAGCAGGCTCACACCTCATTTTATCAGACATTATTTACACAAAAGAAGGAGCGACGGTGCTTATGGCATCATTAGGCAAGGATTACATCCTTAGCTGTGACTGCACAAGCCCAGGGGAAGCGAAGCCTCTAGAACTCCTCAAGGACACCCAGGAAACCAGGGTAGACTCAGCCATCCCTTAGTCAACCAGAAACTCTGCTGGTCATTTCCTCTCTCACTCCATTCTCAGACTGCTCTGCCTCAAAAGTCAGGGGTGCAAGAATGGTGACCCCTCTTTATTTTCAATAAGCAGCTTAACTTCTCATTCCGAGCCTCTTGGGGCTAGCAAGAACCTCTCAGGGAATCCCCAGCTCATCCCAGGTTGTTCTGGCAAGGCCCTGGGGTCACATGTCCTGCCAAGAAATGGGGCTCGGAGTCTTCAGTCGTAGATCACCCCTGAGAATTCCATCATCTCATCCGCATGGTGCCTTCAGCTTGGAGTCCTCTCTGCTGCTTCTTTCTGGTGTGGGACACAGCGTATGTGATGGGGCCGGGGACCTGGTCCCGATGGCCTTGTGTCCCTGGACGTGACCTGTTCCCATTTCTTGTGGGGCAAATCTGTCTCCCCACTGCCCTGGGAACCCAATGACCTCTCTCCCCTACCCCAGCCCAGAGGCTATCTTTTTTTCTTATTCTGCAGGAAGCCCCTTTCTCTCTTTCCTGAATCTTCCAAGCCACTCTGCCTCTTCCCATCCTAACATGTTTAGGTTTTCAGCAACACCTACAGAAATCTCAGGGGGATGCTTCTGCCTTCAGCCCTGACACATTTCTCCCTGAAGGCGATCAAACACTGAATCTGCCACCTGTCTGCATGGGAGGGAGAAAATACAATTTGATGCCTCATAATATTATCCGAACACCAGCATTTATGAAACTGTGCTCTATCCAGAAATCTTTCCTTTTGGGAACACACCTGCGTACGCGGAGGGCTACGGTCTATTGTAACCAGGCCTGGAAGGTGTCCACCTGCCCCCAGATCCTCACCAGGTCGGGTGTTTGTGCCGAGGTGTGAGGTGTCCAAGGAGAAGTTGGGTGGGAGCTCAGTAGAGAGCTGGGCCGACCCCACCCTGCAGTTTGTTTCCCACATCACTCTCCCTTGCCCAGAGACCCTCTAAAGAATCAACCAGCTGCATGTACCGAGACCCAGGAGAGAAGAGCTGACGAGAAGCCTTCGCCCATGCTGCGGGGGGGGCGGGGGGGGCTCTACTTTACATAGGTTGATCAGGGCAAGTCCTTCTGATGAAGTGACCTTGAGCAGAGATACGGGGTGTCCAGAAGTGACGGGGTCACTGGGATTGCTGGAAGAAAGCCGGTGGGACCGAGCAAGTGGTGAGGGTGAAAGGGGAGGAGAAGTCAAAGAGACATGAACGGCAGAGCCGGCCGAGCGCCTGGTCATGGCAAGAACCTGGCATCTTTCTGAGCACAGGTTTCCCCGGCTAATTGAAAATAGAATGTTCCAGATTCATATGATCTGCCAGGTCATTCTGGGGAAATGGAAACACACAAAGATTTTCCCATATACATTAACATTACATTATATTAACATGGTAATAGCATTCCCAGACTCAAAAAATAGCCTAGCAAGTCATACCAAATAGGAACCTCTACTTTCAGATAGTGAGCGAAACCTGTCCTGGGAGGAACCGCTGGAGAGTTTGAACAAGGAGAAGACTATGAAGCATGTGGGAACGATCTCTCAGGCTCAGGCACGAGGAATGGATTGTGGGGAGCCGTGACACAGGGTGAGGCCAGCTGGTGGCTGGCCCAGTAGCACAGTCACACAGTGATGGTAGCTTGGACCAGGGTGGAAGATGTGTAGAAATGGACACAGCAGAGTATATTTTGGAGACAGAGTTGACAGGTCCTGTTGAAACACTCGGTGTTGGAAGTAAGGGACAGAGCGCAAGCAAGCGTGATCACACTGCTCCTGTCATGGCCAAATTCACAGTAGATCACAAAAGACTTTTTATAAATAGCAAGCTCTAAGTTCCAATTTTTTTATCACCTGGACTTGGAACTTTCTAGAAAAATGTTCACAGTTCTTTGTTGCCTCCCCAGGCAACAAAAGCTTAGAGCTTGTATTTCTAACCAGGTAGTCTCCAAAAACGGGAATGATTCCCACCAAACTGGGCTCTGGTTGAGGCTGAATAAAACTAGTAGAGGTAGTGATGATAAGTGGGTTCTTCCTCCAGCACCCCAGGAGTATTAGCCTCTGCTCAGACACCTCCCAATGACGGGGAATTCATTATGTCTCAAACAGTCTATACTGGCTAGCTTGATTTCCTACTAAAAGCTACTCTTTGAGCTGTCAAAAATCCAGAAATAGCAATTAAAACCAGACCAGTAAAATAGTATTTAATAAGAATCTATTGTGCTCAAAAGAACATTTCATAAACTGGGAATCTTCAAACTTAAAACTGAGATGATGTTCAGAGGAAAGGTAAGATGGCTTATGAAGTAAAAATGAAAAGGTTACTTAACCTTTCCAATGATTGGTTATAACAATGAGAGTTTCCAGAAAGCAGGGGTGGGGTGTGTTTAAAAGTGATTGTCTTAAAGCATTTTAGGGAGAAAACTTAAGTTTCTATAATCTAAGTTGTGTTTTGCTATGTTCATGAAAAAAGCTAAACTTAGTTTTGCTTACATGGCTTTAATGTTTTTTTGTTTGCTTGGGGTAATTTCAAGTCTGGTCTCAGGTTTGTTTCATTTGTTTTATTTTAACGCAACCAAATGTAAGAGTCTATACATCTTCTGCTTGAACTTATTTTCCTAAATGCAAATGGAGTTGGAAGATCAGAAAATTGAGGTCTTTATAAGAACAAGGAATTATTCCTTGTGTAGAGTCTTCCATTCTCTCTCAGTTTTGCTTCATTTACTAGCTGGTCCTTGTGGAAGGGTCTCCTTTTGAGGGAAGGTATGAATGAGCCCCCTGCACATACATTTAGATAAAGTATAATTGTCAGTACAGGCCAGCTGCTATAACAAACAATCCCAACATCCTAACAACTGAACTGTAAAGCCTTATATCTTGCTTACATCACAGACTAAATTCTTTGCCACTCCTCCAGATAAAGGTGGGATCTTTTTCCCCTCCCCTTGGAGCTGGGTTGACCCTGATGACTGACTTAACAGATAGAATTCGGCAGAAATGATGATGTGCCAGTTCAGATTAATCTGGAACTTCATGTATGAGGAAACCCAAGCTAGCCTTGAGGTGGTGGAGCTGTTTCATTAAAAGCCCTGCCATTCATTTACTGAGTTCTCCTGGGTGCCTCGTAGCGACTGGCTATAGAGTATACCATTAAGACCAAACTAATAGCCAGTTGCCTAAGTTTGATTTTGGGGTCTGCCACTTGCTAGCTATGGGACTTGCTAGCAAGTTCCTAGACTACACTGGTTCTATTTCTTCATCTGGAAATGCACATGCTAAGAGAGTCCACCTTACAGAGTTACTACGAGCATTGGATCAATCAATAGATGTCAGATGGTTAGTGAAGTGTCTGGACCAAGAGTCAGTGACTGCTGATGTGAGCAGGAGGGCACTGCTGAGTTCTGATTGGTTGAACTGGCTCAGAATCTGACAGGTCCTACTATCAGTGAGAGGTGGTTGCTGTCCTAGAGGGGGTTTCCAAGAAGCAGGCCTTGAAACAAGGATTCAGGTGAAAGTAACTTTAACTTCTCTAGGAATCAACCAACCAAACAACAACAACAACACAGTGGGGAATGGGAAGGTGGTAGCACGCAAGGGCTGAGGCACGGACATGGTTTCAAGCAGGGCAGTTTCTGTTCACACAGCAGAGCCTAATCCTAACTAGACAATGATACTCCCTGACAGCCCTCAGGGCTGCGGTCACTAATGTCTTAATATTAGTTACCATTAACTTTTATTGAACAAATGCCATGTTCTAGGTACCATGCCAGGCACTTTACATATTTTATCTTGCTAATTTTCAAGCCCTGTGAGCTATTGCATCATCATAATGGGTCCTAACAGATGAATAATTCACTAAGGTTTCTGTTTGTTTAAGTAAATATCTGGTGGTGTTTAGTTCACTAGATTCTGCAGATGAGATGTCCCCAGATACAAGAGCTTCCTCTGAATAATGGCTGGGAAGATATGCACATTTATTTATAAATCTATTGACTGATGCCAACTTCCCTAGTGCAATGAAATCTGGATGGTGCCTACGTGGAATAATTGCAAATTATTCATTCTTAAGTGAGGCCAAAAGGGTGTAATTGCAATGTAGCTTGAAGCCCCTAGTCTGGCAAGGCCCAAGGTCAGGGGTGATGGATAGGTTTATTCCGAGCACCAACCCTGATTGATTAGCAGACACTTGGAGCCATAGTTAAGGCTATTTAGGCTCTACTGGTGAGACTGCGGAGATCGATTAGTCATGTCTGCATGGCTGGAATGGTGTGTCTTTCACCCTTCAGCTCCTATAACAAAAAATACTATATAAAGTGGGTGGCTTATAAAACAGAAAATTATGTGTCACAATTCTGGGGACTAGAAAATGTGGGATCAAGGGACCAACAGATTTGGGGGAGAAGACAAGCATGCAAGGCACAATTGGGGGGAAGGGATAGATGGGGTAGGGGAAGGAAACAAGCATTTGGCCCAGAATGCCTGGGTGTGAACCGTAAGAGCACATGGACCTGAGATAGCTATTTTAATAATACCATTTCACAGATGAGGAAATGGAGGTGCAAGCATTTAGTTATTTCCCCAAAGTCATAGCAAGTCACAGGAGCAAAGCTTGAATCACAGTAGCTTGAAGCTTGTGGACCTCGGGGCTGATGTCTTAATAATGCAGCCAACTAATTCACACTGGCCCCCACCTGGCCTTACAGCAGAAAAGGCATAAAGAGGACTCTGCCGGTTGGGGCTTCAGACCCGGGAGGCAACTTCCACCTGTGCCAGCCCAGCACACTGCCGCCCACACCAGGAAGCCTAGGATGCGGGGTCCCAGCATGTCTTGGGAGGACCTACCTGCCCAGGTCAGAGCAGGTTTTGGCCGGGCCGACCCCTGACCCCCACCCCACCGGCCCACCACCTCCCCACCCCAGCCCTGGCCTGCCAGCGATCAGGCGCGAGCTGTGCTGCTCAGCTTGCCAGCGCTGCCCACCGCGGCCCCGGCGCTCAGCTATTGATCCGGGCGCTCCGGCAGCCGCCTCTGCCAAGAGAGGCAATTTACCACCAACTCCGAGGTCACAGGCGGGGGCCCAGCCGCCTTCCGGCGCTTTGAGGCCGCTATAAAAGCCATTTAAAGGGCCACTTTGTGAGCCGCAGCGCAGCTCTCATCAGAGGAGGAGGGAGAGCGGAAGCCACTGGCCCACACGCCCTAGAGCCTCCTTTGGAGCCTCCAGTTGGACTAGAAACCCCCAAACCTTTGCTGCTCCCTTCCCCACCTGGGGAGGGGGGCGGGGGAGGCTGCAGGACCTGGGGGGGGGGCGGGTGTGCAGGGCAGGAGGGCAGCCCCCACGCCTCCCCCGCCCAGTGACAGGGGAGGAGGAGGCCGCAGGCCCAAACAGATCCGACCTCAAAGCCCACCCCTCACTCGCCTACTAGCCACCACCTAGTGCGGCGCCCTCCCCTGTGGCTGGGACCCCTGACGCCAGGCTTCCCGGCCCACTTCTTAGCGGCACTCTCAGCAGGTGCCTCTGCGACCATCATGCCATTTCCCCTAGGGAAAACCGAGGCTCAGAGAAGGTTAAGTGGCCTGCTGGAGATTTCACAGCTGCTAACTAGCAGAGCCTGGACTGACCCTTGGACAGTTCAACTCCAAAGCCAAGGCAGTGACTGAATCGCCCAAGGAGCCGCAGCACCACACTTGATAAAAGCCACCGCTCCTGCCTCCCGCGGAGGTGAACGCGGTTTAACAGCAACGTAGGTGCAAGAACCACGCGAGGAACTTTCAGCGGCTCCCTACTGTTCCCCATTCCCCTGACCGCCCCAAGCTGTTTGTTCCTTCCTCTTCTGTTGCCCTTCCCACGCCTCTGCCTGTTCCACTACCGCCACCTACAGGTGAGCTGGTCACTTTCTTTCGGGCCACGGTTGAATTCATTCATTCATTCATTCATTTGGTGCATCACTCCACAGACTTCTGTTGATTCCTGTTCTGTGCCAGGAGCACCGAACTGGGCCGCCCGCCTGGGTAGGAGGGTTGGGGCGGGGGGAACACACGTCTAGGGGGTTCCTACCGTCTAGCGGGGGAGACAGACATTTAAAGGGGCCGTGGTGATACGGGGTAGATGCGTAATGTGAGAGCAAGCTGCTGGGGAGGGGTCATTTAGGTGACCGTCTGAAGGAGCAGACACTCTCCTGGCAAAGAAGAAATGTGTCCAGGCAGCGGGAAGAGCGTGGACAAAGAGAGCAGCTGAGAGCAGCACAGAACAGGCTCTCCTGTTGCGTGGGGAGAGGAGCCAAGCTGATTCGGTGTGGGGCTGAAGCGTGGGGTTTCTGCATATTTGGTCCATTGTTTGAAATGGTCAAAAAACGGTCATTGTTTGAATGGGGTCATCTTAGCCTCACGCTACGTCTTAGGCAAGCACAGCTTCCAGAGGAGCACCCTGCCTTCTGGAGGGCAATCAAGCATCCCATGGGAGGTTCTGATGGGGAAATGAGACTAGGAAGGGAGCTGGACCAGATTGCAAAGGGCCGTGTAAGCCAAGACAACTTTTTTCCTAATGTTATTGAGGTAGCATTGGTTCATAACATTATAGAAGTTTCGGGTGTCTATCGTTCTGTCCGCCACCAAAAGTCTCCTTTCCACCACTGTGAGCTCCTTTGCATCCCCGTTGCCCCTCCCTCTCTGGTAAGGCCCAATCTGTCCTCTTGCCAGGGGCAGACCTTGAGGGGTTGCTGCTTAGTGCTGGGGAGAGACAGCTGCTGTATTATTTCATTCCTATGTAGCCAGTCCTGACACCAGGTTACTCCACACTTCTGGCTTTTCTCAAGCAACTGGCAAGCCAGCAAAAGGCAACCTGTACTATGGGGATCCTGACCAGATCTCCCAGGTCATTCTGGGGATTGGATAGAACTCAGGGGAGGGCCTCCCCGGTGGCGCAGCGATTAGGCGCTGCGCTGTGGAGCTGTTGGCAGCTGCGACGCGAGTTCGACGCCCGGCCGGGGAGAATCCCACATGGCACTGCAGACCTCTCCTGCCTGGCCCGCTGCTCCCCTCAGCAGTGTATTTCTGATCTGCCTGTTCTGCTCCCCACTCTGTCTCTGGTGAACCCTCTCGCCGCCCCACGCCTCTGGCCTGCACCCCAGCTTGTATGTATAAATAAAAAATAAATCTTTAAAAAAGAAAAAAAAGAACTCAGGGGAGCCTGGGGCAGAGAGAAAAAGAGAAAGGGAGAGAAGGAGGAAAGAAAAATGCTTGCTTCTCGGGTTAGACATCCCTTTGTCAGGGGTTGGGGGATGCAGGCCGGGCCTGTAAAAGCCAGGGACAGGCAGGCTGTTTCTGCCCATTTGGGGTGCCCTTGGCCTCTGGGCCGTGGCTAGCCCCTGGGGCAGGGCCAGAGAGAGTGGATAGGTCAGAGGTGCCCTGACTTTGCCAGCCTTTCCCCGGGCACTTCAAGCTGCCACAGCCTTCGCCTTCTCCTTACAGAGGCCAAGGGGCCCGCTGTGCAGACAGCCCTCACCTCTGCCCCTCGCTGGAGGGTTCGCAGGCCTCTTCACGCTCCTTCCCAGCTGCCATGGCTGCCTCGGAGAAGCAGTGCCTCCTCCCTTACTTGGGACTCATTTCTCTGTCCTTACCCTGGATCCCAGCCTGGGTTTCCACCCAGTGTCCCATCCTCCTTGAATCTTCAGTATTTTTTCATTTTCCCCGCTGGCAGTAAGCGTACTTGAGTGTCCTGAGCTAAACAGACGGCTCTTTCCCTTGACCTTGCCACTCTGTTTCTCCACTGTCACACTGTCTCTAAAAAAGCGGCCCCTTTGTCCTCCCTCTATGACCTTTTGTCTCAGGGCAATAAAGCTGCCACACCTAAAGCATTTGCTGTCTGCAGCTCTGTGCCATTTTATACAGGAGTTCACCCATTTCCACATGAGTTAAGATCTCATTTTACAGATGGGGAAGCTGAGGCTGGGGAGGGAGATGAAGTAAATGGCTCAACCACACTCCTGGCCCTAAGTTCTCTAGTCATGGAGTCATAGTGGATCCTTGGAGAGAGCAGCCAGCTGTCTTATTTCCTACTGTACCCTGGTAGATTTTAAACATTTGCTAAATATTTGTTGAATGAATGAATAAATGTTCAGACACTTTAATGCCTTCTTGCCAGTTTGTCTAGAGACCTTTTCTGCAAAGTTCTATAATTTGGTAATAAATACATTTGGTAGTAATGTTATATGTACCATTATGTTTCATAATTCTAGGACTTCTCTATGAATTAAATATCTTGAAAAATAAGATAGAATGGAATTCAATAAAATTCTGTACCCATCTATCTCTCATCTCCATCCTTGCTGTCAAAATGCCAATGCCTTCTTAAACAGGAGAGAATGCTGATCACATATTAATTTGGTTTAGCTCATGAAATACACTCAGCATGCACAGTTCAAAAAAAAATCAAGAAAGAGACAAAAATAATCAGAAGGGATGAATTTGGCACATCTTGTACAAAATGCTGCGGGTCTGAAAATATTTATTGAGCAAAACATACACATGTTAAAAGGTTATTCAGTAGATAGAAGAGAAAAAAGGCATCCACCCAAGAATAAAATAGTACAATTTTTTATGTTTCAAAAATACTTAAAACTAACTCAAAAATTCCCTTAGGCAAATTGAAGAAGATATATCCTTATGTTTATATGAACAGGCAATAGGGTGAATTGGCTTTAGAGAGATTAGGTGGCAGCAAGCAGTATGGGTAAGGTTCTGCCGCAGTAACAACCTTCAATTCTCAGTGACTTAACACAACACACACCACACTTCCAGCACTGCTCCACGCTATCTTTATTCCAGGCTCCAGGCTGATAGTATAGGTTCTACTTGGAATATTACTGAAAGGGGATAAGCCTTGGCCTGGCATTAAGACTGACATATGTCACTTTGGCTCACAGCTTATTGACTGGAGCAAATCTCATTGCTTCACCTGCGCTCTGCAGGGCAGGGATGTTGTAACTACCCCATGGAGAGGGCACCATGTAAACACCCTTCACTCTGGGCATATGGATTTAGGTCAATGGTTAATAGGATACTTTCTTCCTCTGTTCCAATACTTCCTTCCTTTAGGTCACAAACCGTAATGTGCATAAAGCCACTGGGAGAAAATAATGCAGATATCTGGGGTCCACTTCCAGATAGCCTAGAGGAGACTAAAGAGACACAGCAATGAAACACCATGTGGGTCCTGGACTGGTTCCCAGAGCAGGAAAAGGACCGTTGGGGAAGCACTGGTAAAATTGCAGTGTGGTCTGTACTTTACTAAACAGAACTGTGCCAATATTAATTCCTGGCCTCACACGCTATAGTTGTGTGAGATGTTACATAGGGGAATGTGGGTGAGGGAGACATAGGAACTCTACTATTTTCTTGACTTTTCTATAAGTCTAAAATGATTTCAAAATAAAATGTTAAAAACTGAAGTTATTATGAAATATTCATCTTGCCGGATTGTGGTGATATTGGCAGTTACAGCCGTAAAGAACAAGGTGCTATATTTTGTCCCTCTGTCTGCTCTTCCTGCAGTGGCAGGGCTTCTGCAGAGCCCCAAATGCCGGACTTACTGAATTAGCTTGCGAATGAGAAGCTAACTTTCTATTAGTCACAGCGTTTGACTCTTAGGATAACCCTGGAGGAAGGAATCACTATCCTCACTTTACAGCTGAGAAAATGGAGGCACAAGAGGGTTTAGAATTTACAGGAAAATCATTTCTGCCAAAGCTGCAGTGAGAGCACCACTGCCCACAGCACTTCTGTGGAGGGGAGCACCTCTCTGTTCTCCCCAATGCCCCACCCCGCCCTTTCCAGCTTCCTGCTTCCTGGGCTCAGAAAACAGGGCTGCTTCTGCTGGTTTCCTGCGCAGCACTCAGATTTCATTAGCAAGCACAACTCTAATTGAACTTTTATTCACTAGCCACAACTCGGCAATTAATCAAGCTTCTCCAAAGCTCAGAGCATGTGTTCTCTTCCTTTCACCGAGAGAGAAAGGGAAGCAAACCTTAATCCTCATTCCTAGGGCAACGTACCCTGCTCTTGTGCTGTTTCCGCCTCTCCCTGTGTTCCCAGGACACTGTGCACTCAATAATTTCTAAAGAAGGCTGTTAGATTCAGGTGGTAATCACAGCCCCCTTCTGGCACATTCCCTGGACTCCTGGCCTCATTAGAAATCCTCTCATTGCCTGCTTCCAGCCTCTTGCTTGCAAGTAAATGCTGGCCTCTGCTCTCCTTCCTGCCAGAATCTCAAGGCACCTCGTTTACTTTTTTCTTAATGTAACATTTATTGTCGTTTTCCTCCTGTTCTCTGATTAGGGAAGAAATACGTGCTCATTGCAGGAAAATTGGAAAATGTGAAAAATCACAAAGAGAATGAAATGCAGTCATGACACTACCAGCCAGAAATAAACACTGCTAATAGATGGAAACGCAAGTGATCCTTGGCCTTCTTAAAGATGACTTTTGCCCACATTGCACATGATATGTCAAAATCTCTTAATTAGAGATGCAAAAGGCAAGTAAAAACATAGGGCAGGACCACCACATCACACAGGTCCAGGGGGCACCACCCTCATTATCTTATGGGAAGGAGGTCCTCCGAAGCTGTGCTGTGCACCCTCTTACCAACCAGGTATAAGGCCTTGAAGACAACACGGAACACGTTGTAGGTAACCAAAGGGCTGTGCCAGCTCCTGAGAATTGTTGCAATGCAGGGAGGTGGGACCAGTGATGCCAAATCTTAGCATTTTTCAAAAGGAGCTAGAAATCCAGAGTTTAATAAGATCATTTAATTTTTGAATGCTGGCAACTAATTCAATTTTCTAAAAAACCCTGCAAAACGAACAGGCCTCATCTGAACTGTGGGGTATCAGGTCACCCCAGGATCTTTCCCTCTTCTGGCCTAGCTTCTCCATGCCGTTCCGCTCTGACCCCATCAGCCCTGGCCTCTCCATGAAGTGGCTGGGAGATTTCTCTTCCTAGGTGGGGAGCTTCACTGCAATAGTCCTGCAGGTGGGTGGGCAGGCGAGGGGAGCACACACTGCCTCTGGCCCTTCTCTGACATTCTCTCCTCCTTACAGTGGTTCATGAGCACATTGTCTTCCAGTCCCATAAGAGACCAAACACTGGAGGGGATGTTATTTTGCTCAATGGAGCATGCAAGTTCAGGGCCAGAGCTGAAATGTTAGGGCACAGCCACAGATACTGAAGATGACTGTAAATTATTCTCCTTTTCCATTCTTCCCCACATAAAACTCAGCCACTCTGTCTTGTAATTACTGGACAAATGTTTAATGAGCATCATTTTTAATGAGTATTTTGCATTAATGAGAATGATAGCCCTGATAAATCTGTAGCTGACTAAAGGTGAAGAGCAGCGTTGTATGCCCTTTTTCAGGGAATTACTCCAAGGACTCTTGTTTTCATATGTTTATATAAGCAAAGGAAAATCTGGACAATAACATCATTTTTACTAGTGCCTATTAAGGACATTAGTTTGTAGGGAGGAAAAAATTATTAATTTTACTTTCAATGCTTGAATTGCATCAATTAGTTGACTTGTTTCAACAAGCACATACAACTTGTATCATTCAAATGTTTAATTTTTTAATTTGGTTTGAAGAGGTACCAAATTGTAACATGCCCTGAATAGAACACATAGCTCAGCCCATGTCTGAGTAGACTGGATCATGTTTGATATAACATCTTTGCTGAAAAATCAGAAATATTAAATGCTGATGATATAGAACTAGTAATAGGCATCTCTTACAGGCATCAGTTATAGTAGCTTCATTAAAAAAAAAAAAACCACCAAATTTTTCTTCTTTTAATTTGCTCTACCTATCCAAGAAGTCTGGAAGTCACCTGTTCTTTGTTTAAAAGAACTCACCTATAAAACTGAGCATAGAATCTTTTGGAGAAGAATGGTTGTATTCATTTGTTTAGAACTTTCACCATTTCTTTCAGGGCTACTCTTCTATTTACATCTGCTTTTTTCCTTACTTTTATTCATTTGTATTCCTTAAAAATACAAAAAATTGTATCACTTTATATTTATTTTAATATTTTTATATTTATATAAAATATTTACATAATATTTATATTTTTATATTTATAAAAATTTATAAATATATTTATATTTTTAAAAATATATTCTTTATATTTATAAAATATTTATTTGAATTGTATTACATAATTTGATAACTCTTTTTAAATATCCTCTAAATTAATAACTATGATTCCTTTTCTATTATGAATTTCACTAATTTTCTTAGATTTCCTGGAGGTTTGTCTATTTAACGGTCTTTTTAAAGAACCAGGTCTTGGATGTAGCTATCAGTTTTTATTGGTCTTCAGTTTTCTAGTTAAATTTATGATTGTTCTTTTTAAAACTCCTCTCTTCTGTTTTCCTTGGTGTTATTTTATTTTCTTTCTCTTCCTCGTTCTTATGGTCAATGCTCATTTTATTATTCTTACTTTTTTATTTGTTTAATAAAGCAATTATTTCTCCTGAAACCAGTTTTAGCTTTTCTCATAAAATCTAATATGTTGCATATCATTTGCACTTTCTTTGAAATGGTTTATATCCACAGCTGAGTTTTTAAGTGAGAGTTTTTGTGGCTTTGTTAAATAATTATTTCAGAGATTATTTTAGATTAAAAATAAATTCGTTATAGAAAACAAAAAGAAGGGTCATCCAGAATTCCAGCACTCAGATGTCGGGATACTTCTTTACAATCATTGGTACATATTGTTCCTCTGGCCTTTGGCAATATCACATGACCTTTCTGTTTCAAAAGACACTTTCCTTCCTAGAGATCGCATGTGTGATTATTAGAACCTCTTGCTACTCGTGGGGTCCTAGAGTAATTTATATAAATGTAGAGATAGATTTTAGATTTTTGTGGTGTCTTCTTTCTGAGCGATAGAAAGAGGAACGGTGACAAATATTTCATATGTGAAAATATTGCTTTGCCTCCATTTCTTTCAAATACCCAAGTGTGGCTGCGGGTGACTGCATCACTTTGGCCCAGGAGTTCTGTCTGCAGAGCGCTTTGCAGATGCGGGGTCTGCACTAAGTGCCCCCTCATCGCTTCGGTGAATTCCGAGAGCCGGGAACCACCAGGTTACCTAAGGAGGGGTGAACCCGCCCAGGTCCAAACCAAGCAGGTCAATTGTCCAACCCCCTCATCAAGTTAGAAGACAAAGAGAACGAGAAAAAATTCCTCATACCCCCACCCCCACACACACCTTGCCCAGGACAACTAGACAAAAATTTACCACCACATCCCCAAATTTACAACCGTGCAAATCACACTGCTTCCCAGGCTCACTTTGTTCGTCTGTAAAATGGGAACACTAACTCGTATGGTAGTGGTGCCTTATAAGATAGTACACTGCAAGAATTTACCTGCACTTAACATACTCCCTGAATGGCAGCTGCCGTGGTGAAAACCCCCATGATTTTCCAAAAAAGCAAGACCAACAAAGATCTCACTTCTCAGCTGAGACTCGAGGGGACCTCAATGCCTGCTACTGATCTGCAGTTTCACAAAAGCAATTAAAGCCGGCCGCGATCCGCCTCTCTCCATCGTCCTTGAATGCCGAGTTACCCTATTGAGGGAGAAAGCCGGTGCCCTTCCGCGCATTCCCGCGCTCTGTTTATTATGCCAGAGAGGCAGCTCAGACTCATTACTGCTGCGGAATACAGGCCCCCAGGGGCTGAAGTGGAGCCGGGTAATTACCAGCAGATCCCTAATAGGTATGGACTCAATGGAAACAAGTCAATCAAGAACGCGGCAGTTATGTCTAAACTATTCCAATCCACACCCCAGCCCCGGAGACTACTCCTGAGGGCCCTGACTCTGAGGCCTGGGCGCAGCACACCAGCGCCCCCCTGGAGAATGTGGCCTGAGAGAATCCTGCCCCCCACCCCTCCCTGAACTGCCCCAAGACTCTGAGTCGGACAACCTCGTGGCAACCTGTGTGGTTTGATGCACGCTCCTCTGAGCGTGCAAGCAAAGAGAGGATGCAGGACCCACAGACTGTGAAACCGAAGATCAAAAATCAGAAGCAACCCATGCTTCTTGGGCTCGTCCCAAAAGAAAAGATGGCAGCTTGAGGGCACGCCACCAGCCAGCTCTTTCACTCCTGGACACCACACAAAATGCAGAGGCTTTGGGTCATGGCTCCTCGAGAGCTGACTCATCCCCCCATGATCCTGAGCGTCTTCCCCATCAGCTCTTCCAACCCCAAGCAGAAAAGAAGCCCTCTGGGCAGAACCTGACACCTCCCAGCCTCAGCTCTGGCGCCGCGTCCTCCCGGACACTCGCAGGTGCGGTCAGTGCTCACAGGATGACCTGGCCAGTGGCGCTTCCACAACCTTGCTGTGTCCCCATCATGAGCCATAGGTGGCACGTCTTGGCATCTCTGAGCAGCGCCCCTTAGCAGAAACGCTGATCCTCCAGCTCTAGCCTTATCCGCCCTCTCTCCCGCCCCCTCCCCGTGCCTGCACGGCGCTGAGGCCCAAGGTCTTGTCCTCTCTTTCTTAATCCTGGACTTTTCAGCTTGCATCCTTCCCTGAATAGCCCAGGCCCCATAATGCCTCACTTCCGCTGACTGCTTTCCACCCCCACTCTCCATCCTCTGTTCCTCTGCCACTTCCTGCCTAACCCAGAATCTGTTCAGGCTGCTGGAAACCTCTCCAGAAATTAACACACGTCACTACATATTCGGGATCTCCAGCATCTGTTTCGCTCTCCAACCTGTCTAAGAATCAGTTGAAGAATGAAGTCAAGTAGAAATATGTTTTGGTTTAATTGTCAAACTCAATCAAGCCTTCCTGCTTCACGGAGATGTTGGTGCTTCCACCTAGGAGAACCTGTGACAAAGACAAGACCAACCAGCACCGCTGAGCTAAGTAGCAACACGGTCTGTTTCAATAAATGGGATATGACAGCATCACTATTGTCCCACTTACGAGACCACTGTACTTGCCCTGGAGACAGTTCCAGAAGCTCCAGAATTCCTCACACCTTGCAGTGCAGTCTGGTGGAAGCACTCCTCACAGACCCTCGCCAATCACTTGTCCTTGCACGATGATCTCAGTGTGCAAGGGGCAGCCCGCGCATGCCAGGACCAACGCTCAGAGCCAAGGTCAGCTTGCAGCTCCAGAGGCTTTCTTATCTCAAAGTAAGGTGAGTCTGGCCTCTGACAACACTCCGCCCCATCCTTGGGAACTAAGAGCACACTGATTCCTTGCCTAGGGACAGGACTTAATCGTTTGGTCCATGGAAGTGGTACATGAGGGGGTCAAAAAGAGGCAAGCCTCCTCCCCACCCCGAATATGCACATATGGTCTTTTTTATTGAAAGCACACAATACATTTTACTAATTGCTTAAACACTGATACAGTTAAGCTACCTCTAGCCCAGGTGGCTCTAGCCATCAGGCCATCCATCACTCCCTCACTCGGCCTGCCTGGAGGCCTTGGGGACTCCCTGAGCCACTGAGCCTGCCTCACCTTGGTGACCCATGTGGCCTGAGTGATGGGCTCATTTGTCTTTAGTACTCACACTGTGACACGACCACTTGTCCACTCCCCATCAGCAAACCCCAGGCACAGGTAATAGGAAACGGATAGTATAGGAGGCCAAACTGGATGCAAGTAGTAGGAATTAAACTCACTATGGGATCCCAGGGCTGAGTTCTAGTCATTTTCAGTATTTTCATTTGGTGTTAAATGAGATAACAAATCTAAAGGACTTAAACTGGGCCTGGACACAGTAGGGGCTCCTGGGGGCTAGTTGGGCTATGATATCAGGCAGTGTCGTGCAGTAGCTTGGACTGTAGCGCTGCACTCCTCTGATCAAAGCCCATCCCTATTGCTTACACGCTGTGACCTTGACCTAGCAACTTAGTGTCTCTGTAGCTCAGTTCTTCCTCCTTTATTTGGAGATAATAATAGTCACTGTCCCACTGGATTGCCAGGAACAGTTGCCTGGTACATGCATAGGAAGCATTCAAGAGTATCACCTACTTTTATTAAAAAGATGATGATGATGGTGATGATGGGACTTTGATCCTGCCTACCATCTTGCTTTCTTTTTCCTTCTTCTTTGATCCCCAACAGCCCCGCAATACCCCCACCCATGATCCGTGAACCTTGCAGTCTTCGCAGGAATGCTAGAGAGGTTTCATATGTGTTTGGAATAACCTCTGGTGGATTAAAGACAAATTCTCTGGTCCTCTTCCCATGGAGCAGTGGGCTCTGATTCCCCGATCTTGAATCTAGACTGCTCTTAGTGCCCCTTCCTTGGCAACAGAGTGCAGCAAACACAGTGTTCCGGGTCATACAAGACTGGGTCCGTTTCAGCTTGGGCCTGGGGAGCACTGGCTAGTGGAACACGCCTTCTCAGAACACAGCGCCAGGCTATGAGAAACCCAAGTCACGCAAAAGGCCATGTGGAGTCCCCACAGCTGAGTTCCCCACATCAGCCAGGCTCAATCACCAGCCTGTGAGTGGACCCTTCCAGACACCCACCCTACACACCTTCGATGACCACAGTCCAGCTGCCCCCTCTTGTGTGGCAGACCCCAAGTAAGAACCACCCAGCAGAGTCCAATCAGCCCATAGACACATGAGCGATAAAAATGACTTGTTTCAAGCTACTAAGCTTTGGGGAGATTCATTACAGTGGAAATAAATAACCAGAACTGTGCCAGCCTCAGGCCATGTCAGTACTCCTGGCCACCCACCCACTGTCCGCAACCCTCCCTGCCTTCTCCTGGCCTGCACCCCTCGTGGCTGGTCCTTCACTGCCTGGAGGTGGCTCCCACATCACAGACCCTAGAGCTGAGCCCACAGGAGATATACAGAGAGGGGGTTTGCTCAGAAAGCCCAAGGGGCATTCAATGCATTGGAAGTCACCCAAAATCCAAAAGCAGGAGGCTGGCGAGCTTGCAGCCCCACACCCCACTTTGTCCCACAAACACTGCCAGGGCCCACTGTGGCCCAGGCTCACTCTCCTCAGCCCCCCACATCCGCGTCTCCCCTGGGCTACCTCTCTGAGCTTCCCACCGACGTCTCATCGTCCACACTTTCTCTTTTCTCCACGTTATAAATTCTGCTGCTTCACAACTGCCCCGGCCACGAACCCAGCTCACTAACTGCTCTAAACGCCATTTGGCCAAGTGTCCAGACACAGTTCCCGACAGTGAGGCGGTCGGCCCCAGGCAGAGGCCCAGCCCTGGCCCAGTTAGCCCCGGGGAGCTGGTGCCGTGGTGCCAGCGCGGTTCTTAACAGCAGGCGTGGGTGGAGGACAAGCCAAGGGGACCCGCACCCCCAGAATGGCTCTCGTGCATTCGCGTGATGCGGGGCGCCATCGCGTCCACCTAGAGTCTTCTGTCTCCGCTATAGAATGAAATTGTTTCTTCAAATGTGTGTGTGTGGGGGGTGTGCTTGGCGGGGACTCTTGGAAGTTGCTCCGGAATCTAAGAAAAGCAAGTATCTCCCTTTCTTGTAATATGCAACAGCTCTATCTGGTAGGAATGAGAATCATCCTCACTCGCAGTTGGGGAAACTGAGGCGAGGAGAGATTAGGAGGCGTGCTCAGCTCGCCCAGCCAGTCAGCGGCTCAGAGGGACTGGACACAAAGCCTGTGTCTGGCGGGGCTCCCTGTGCCCATCTGTGCCACAGTTTGCGCGCCCAAGAGGGACGCGATGTGGAATGAGGGCTGAGGAGCACCAGCCAGCCCCGTGTCCTTGCAGCCCACAGCTGCTTCTCACGGGCGCGAATGCTGTGTTCTGCCGAGCATTTCGGGACACGGGGGGCCTGGTTAGCAATAATGAGCTGGATGTAAACCCGAGGCCTCAAGGAGAAATGACTGCTCACAATGCCAACCCCCAGCCCAGGGGATGGTGCCATGAAATCATAGAATACGAGGAGGGGAGGCAGCTCCATCTTTCTATTAATACCACTCGGTGGAGGCCTGTTAAAGAAACAGCTCACTTCTGCGTCTGGAGCGATGGACAGAGAGGCCTCCTTCTCCGTGACCCTTTGGGCCCTACCAGGCTTGCACGCGGGACAAGTGCCGGGTCCTGGCCCGGCCCGGCCCAGGAGCTCTCCCAGTCACCCAGTGGCCCCCCTAATGAGCGCAGCCCCCGAGGAGGGAGGGCCGAGGCCAGGCCAGCGGGAAGGGCTCTATCCTCCCTACGGGTCACGGGCCAGAGAACAGGCTTCCCAGGTCTCAAATGTGCATCTGAATTTCTTTTCTGTGCTGTCCCTCCCTGGCCTGAATACAGATGAAGCCAGGCCTGCGTACAGGGGAAATGCAGTAGGTTAGTGTCTTCCAGGAGACAAGGAGACTCCTTCCACCCAGGGGCTCTCAGCTGAGGTCCCCCCAGACCGGGACGTCAGCATCGGGGTGCACACACACAGAGGAAGTGGGGGATGCTGAGAGCACTCAGCATGCAATAGTTGCAAAACAAATTCTGTGGACTCATTTTGTACATAGTTTTTAAAAAATGCATATGGGTGAGTGGAGGACATGATCACCTTCCGTAACAGCTATGATGATGGAGCACTTCCTCTTCTGAGAATTTTTAAAATATTAACTCATTTAATGCTTTAACATTTTGAATGGCACACTCTATTGTGATCTTTGTTTCATAGGAAGTCGTAAAAGATTTTTTTGAAAGATTTATTTATTTATACATACAAGTTGGGGTACAGGCCAGAGGCATGGGGCGGCGAGAGGGTTCACCAGAGACAGAGTGGGGAGCAGAACAGGCAGATCAGAAACACACTGCTGAGGGGAGCAGCGGGCGAGGCAGGAGAGGTCTGCCGCACCATGTGGGATTCTCCCCAGCTGGGCAGCGAACCCACATCGCGCACTGCCGACAGCTCCACAGCACAGCACTCAACCACTGGGCCACCAGGGAGGCCCAAGTCGTAAAAGATTTTAAAAGAGGTGAAGGAGTTTTTCTCAGGTTAGACATTCAAATGGGGAGGTGAGGTTTCAACCTACACAAATGGGTTGCAGAGTCGTATCCGCCGACATTTGCCACGTGACAGTCATCCACAATCCAAAAGACTTTAAACAGCACACAAACATACCAGGGATACCAGGGAGCAGGCTGGTACTTCTGCTCTGGGTCAGGTCAGCTGATCTCTGTGGTCAGCTAGCAGCTTGGCCAGAGTGGGGGTGGTCTAGCTCAGCCCCCCCCACATATCTGGTGTTTGGCTTCACGTCCACTGGGGTGACGGGGATGGCCTGGTTACCCACCTCTCATCATCAGGCATGCACTCCCACACTTATTCATAAGAGGTGGGCACCGGGGTCCCATAATGGACCAGAGAGAAGATCCCAATAAGCAAAGCTTGCGTGAGCCTCTACTTGTATGGTTTGCCAGTGTCCCACTGGCCAAAGCAAGCACAAGGTCAGCCCAGGGTCAGCGTGGAAGGGGACTGCCAAGGTCCTGGACACATGAGGGGAATAACTAGGGGCTATTTTTACAATCTCCACAATAGTCTCAGCTCAGAACCACTCACTAAAACATCTCTTAGGCTTCCCACAGTTTTAATGCAACTCTGCTCTCAAGATGGCAGGAAAAGCTAGAAGAATCTTGTAGCCCAAAGGACCAGATGCCCTCATCCGCACTAAGTCATGCCCCCCGCAGCTAGCAACCCACCATTGCATGCAAACAGCATCAGATGAAGCACCCATGGATAGAAAAGACAGCGGCTTGAGAATTAGGGGACATGGAATTGCCTGCAACAAGCTGTGTGATCTCAGGCAGGGAACCTCATGTCTCTGAGCCTTAAGGATTTTATTTTGTTCAATTGAACGACCCCACTTATTTAATAAACACACAGTTCCCAGTGTGTGCTAGGCATCATGTTAGGGAACACAAGTGTAGTTGTGAAAATAGATGGTCCTTGGCCTTCATGAAGCATTGAACATAATGGGGGAACTGGTGGTGACCGAGTATTTGGAATAATGAGCGTTAATTACAGACCGAGGTGAGTGCAGTGAGGACAGAAGCCAGGTCCATGAGAGGTGACTGTGAAGGAACCGGTGTAGCTCATGAGAGGGGGGATGAGGAAGCACCCCCACAGCTGAAGGGGAGCTGAGAACAAGTCACCAGGAGGCCGGGGGCTGACAGCGAATCATCCTGGGGACCAGTCTCCAGGGCCCTCCTGAGCACCCAAGCCCTAACAGCAGGCATCCCGACCGCCTTCGTCCTGGACTGGCTTTTCAAGGATATTTGTACAGAAGAGCCTTGGATAACGTCATTTCGTTCAACATTTCATTATCATTCAACGATGTGGGTAAAAAATCCCAGCCCACAGTGAATGAAACCACACTACTGCAAGATCTGTTTTGATATCGGCTATTTCACGTCAACTCAGTTTCCCAGAGCCTGTTCACGTTCCGTGGGGACTTACTGTGACTCTGCAGTGCAACCATCCCAGGCCGGCAGCTTCAGCTGGTTCAGACAGAAAAGGGAGCCTTGGAGCCCTCAGGACCTCCCAGACGCCTTCGATGCTGAGGCAGGGGCTGGCCGTGGCAGAGCAGCAGGCGGGGAGGCAGCAGCTGAGCCCAGCCTCCTAGCCTCAGAAGTCTCCCCGTTTAGCCCTCGCTTCTCTGCCCAGGTGTCCATATTTACAATGCCCATGCCGAGGGCGTGGGCTTCTCTGCCCAGGTGTCGGTAACCACAGGACACGCGCCCAGTGCTCACACTCCCGAAGCTTTCTGTGCTACACCATAATCCGTGTGGGTGACGCCCCCTGAGAGAAAGCAAGGCCGCAGGTGGCAGCCGTAGAGGCTAGTGGTGGGAGGTGAAAAAAAGCCTGAGCCCCCCCCCCATTTTCCCTGCAGTATCGTCAGCCCCAGGGTGGGGGGAGGCCTGCTCAATGCCAAAGATGTGGGTTCCTCTTTGGTGCAGAGAGCACCACCTGGCCCTCTTCACGCCACCCTGTAGGAATCAGGGCCCAAAATCCAATGCGAAACAATGGTGCTCTGGGCTTTGCTGCTGCTGTGAGTGATGAACTGTCTTGTTTCCTCTGACACAGGCGTCTCGTGTCTTCTGCCAATGTCCACAAAGCTGTGGGGATAGACAGCTGGGAAGGCAGAAGCCCGGCGGTTCTTGATACTCACAGGTTCCCAGACGAACACACAAGTGGAAGCTTGGACAAATAAGGCTGTCCTTATTTGGGACAGGGGACGGGGACGGAGTTCTAGGCAGAGAACACACCAACAAAGGTTTGGAGGTGATGGAGAGCCAGTTCCATCCAAAATAGTGGGAGGAGAGAACTTAATGCGGATGGAGAGATGAAGTCAGGTGGGCAGCCGCGGAAGGCAGGGAGGCGTATCCCGGAGGCAGCGACAATCACTGGAGGAGGCTGGAAGGACTAGACTCAAAAGCCTTCAGGGAAGTACTGAATGTCCCGCCACTTTAGCCTCCCAAACCTTTTGTGCCTCAACATCCCCCAAGACACAGACTTGGTGGCAGCCCAGGTTGGCATAGCAACCGATGATGTGGCTGCTTTCACCAGGGTTTTATTTTTACCAGCTCTAGATTGCCAAGCCGGCTCTAGGTGCATTTGGACAGAGGGTGCTGGACGGGAGGCGGCGGGCTGGAAGGCTGGCTTCCCACTGCCTGAGCTCTGGACAGCAGCAGGAGGTCGTTCTTTCTGGGAGCTTGAGACCCCGAGGCCGTCCTTTCTGGCTGGATAATCACGGCTTCCGTAATCCACTCAGGCCGGGCAAAATGGCGTCTTTCCCAGAACCCTTGAAATACACGGTGCGAGAGTTCACACCTGGGCTTTGGGAGGGCTAATCCTCTTATGTGAGTGTCTATGGTATACACAGTATATATCTATTTTTTAATTTTTATTGTTATTTATGTCTTTTACATTTTGTATTCCCCTTGGGTAGCCCACCACCAATTCACCCGTGATCCATCTCTGTGGTCCCTTGTGTTCTTTTCTATTCCATTTTGTGCCCTTATCCTCCCCTCCCTCCCTCCCCTCCCCCACCGCTGAGTGTCTCTCTCCTATTTGGTTTCCCTATAGTCCTGTTATAAGTGAAACCATTCGATATTTTTCTTTTTCTTTCTGGCTTATTTCACTGAGTATGATCCCCTCTAATTCCATCCATGTCGCTGCAAATTGCGTGTGTTTATCTTCTTTGAATGCTGAATAGTATTCCATTGTGTGGTATACACAGTATATTTAAGCGTAGTCCATACAGTGTAGATTCAGCTTGCCTAGGTTCAAATCCTGGCTTCCCTGTACTAGCTTTATGACCTCAGGCAAATTAATTACTCTGTGCCTCAGTTTCCCTATCTGTCAAGTGGGACCTAACTCATAAGGGTATCATAAATATTAAATGAGGATTAAGTAGGTAAATATTGAGATATTCAATCTAAATATCATTTTTTCTATCTAATATAAAATATTAGATTATTTCTATGTGTAACACATGGTATGCATTCAATAAATATGCACTATCATCACTATTACTTCTCATAAGCTCTGTCATTTAAGACAGCAAACGTTCAACTCACTCCCACCAGACCAGGCTTCCCGCAGCAAACCCAACGACTCCAGGCAGTGCATCATATTAAAAGCATCTCTTGGAGTCTGTTGGAATCCCTGCGCTTTGATATTTAAAACCTGCCAGCATATAGGATAGGGGCTCACTCCAGCCTAATTTGTTGATGATGCCCCAGAATTTACAAAGGTTCCGAGACCGAGGCAGATGGGGGAGAGGTGCCCACAATTGTCCTTGGGCTCCAAGGTCTTCAGACTGGGGAGTTCCCAGTAACCCACAGAACAAGAGAGGCAATAAATCATTTCCGCACTACAAGGGTCGAGGTGCTTTGTTTACTCAGGTCTAGGTAACGGACACGCGAAACCCGCAGATTCCTCCCCACCTCCAGGTCTCAGCCCCGTGGTCTCCACCAGTGCCCCCCCCCCCACTCCTGACCCAGGGAGTCCTGGGCCTGCACCTGGTCCCTGTGAATCAGCCTGAAGAGCCTGGCGGTACAGCTGGGAGGTGGCCAGGCCACAAGTAAAAATAGAGCTCTGGGCCATTATCAGCACAGCCGGCCCAGGAAGCTGAGCAACCTCTGCAGCCATCAGCCCAACGACCAGCTCGTGATCAATAGCTTCCTTCGTTTGGGGCCCTGCTTACAGCTCAGGAGCAAGCAGGGAAAGACAAAGCTGCCCCCTAACCAAGTACATCGGGTCCCCCGTTGCAGTTACCCACCTCCACCTTCCTCATGCCCACAGCTGCCATCAGGGTGTGCCCCAAGCCTTCCTTGCGCGCCCATAAAGCTCCCCCACTCTCTGCCGGCCTTGAGTTTCTGCCAGAACTCTCCTGAACTGGAGCAAGCTCTGAATAAGCAGGCTTTGTCTGTTCTTATCTGGGTGGTCTTCATTTATTTCCACAGAATTTACCTATGAATTAGGAGCAAGTGATTGTTAGTACTGGGCAAGTTGGGAAGCCCCCCCACACCCCCCAACCGTGGTCTGGAAGGGCCCTGCAGGGACATCCTGGGCATCGCCCAAGAACCAGCTGAACTGCACAAACTGGGTCCCTGCGCCAGGCCTGCTGATCAGAATCTCCACTTAGCAAGATGCCCGAGTGACCCACCAGTACATTAAAGTGTGAAAAGCATCGATCCAGTTCAGGGGGTCCCAACCCCGGGTGTGCATTAGAATCCTCCGGGGGCTCCTTAGAAAGCCAGTGCTGGTCTCCTTCGGTGTCTGATTTAATTGGCCTTCGCCGGGGCGCGCGGGTCGGTGGTCTTAAAAGCTCCCAGGTGGTCCTCACCCGCAGCCTCTGCTAAGAACTGCTCTAGGACAGGGGTTCTCGCTCTGGTGCATGCCCGACTCCATCTGGAGAGGCCCCAGGTGCATAGAGGTCCAGGCTGGATAAAGGGAGACAGTCTGGGTTTGGCGAGAATTCCCAAGCTCCCAGGTCATTTTGAAACGGCCCAAAGTAGGAGCAGCACGCTGAGGGCCAGCAGCCCGGAAGCTGCTCATCTGTGCTGGGCACCATCACACTTCAGGTGAATAAACAGCCCTCAGGCTAAGCACCCTTTAGGCTCGTGACCTGGGATCCCTCGTGATAAAGCAAAAGGTAACAGGCACGAGGAGATGAGGAGCTCAAGAGACGGACGACCTCACGGAAGAAAAGCAGAGACAACACCCCGGCCCTTTGATAAAGCTGCCTTAAAACTGCTTAAGTAGGGCCCCTACCTGGTTCTCCAGGGGCAGAGAGCAGATCCCGCCCCTGCTGCTCTCTTCTGCTGAACTGCATAAGCTTTAATAAATATTGCTTGGTACCTTCAGGATTAGAGTCTCCATCATATCTGTTTCTTGGAGAGCGCAAGAACCCAAAATCTGGTAACAGTTCTGTTCTTTCCCCTTCCACTCTACTTGAGGGCACATAGCTCTCCCAAGGAACAAGAGAATCAGGGTTTTGACTCATCAAAGCAGGGTCACCACCTAGTGGTTTAACAGAGTAACTGCAGGCTCCACCTGGCGATAAGAGAAAATGATGTCAAAAATATGACTCCCATGGGTGGGTAGAAAGGTCAGATTTGATGGTGGAGAGTGAACTTAGAAAGAGGCAGCTGGTCACTCAGTGAGCTTATGCATTGTCCCCATTTCTGGACCACTCTCTGCTACTACACTCCATTCCCCCATGAGATTCTTGGCTTTTCAACTCGTTTGGAGATTCTCCTCTGGGTGCTGGTTAGCAGGACTCTGGTTCTGCTCATGGTTATTTGCTTCGCTCCATGACCGCTGGCTTGGTTAGTGTGTCCAACTGGACTCAACTATTTAGTCATTGGACGCTGTGCGTGTTTGGGCCCTAAGATGAACTCAGTGTTATCTATCACCTGGGCTCCAGCTGTGGATAAGAGATGTTCTTCTCTGCTTGGGTATGTGTCCACAATGTCATCCTCTTTCCCTTCCACAAGACGCAGGGAAACTAATCCATCCTTGCCCAGAAAAAGCCCAAATCACATTAAGGGGGCATCATCTACTCTCCACTGTCAAATGGGGTGACTAATCAGCCGCCAGAAGTGCCCTTGTTGCCTCAAAAACTGCAGCTTAAGACACTGTCCTCACCTGGCTTCTTACTCCCCCCTAAGCACAAGCCAGGATCAAGAACTAGACACTCTCCCATCAAGGAATAAGAGTGAAGCTGGGATTAGTTGGGTCTTACGTTTTACACCATGCCAGGAAAGAGCAGAGAAAGGCCAAGCCAAGTGAATGGCTCACTCTTTTCCCTAGATTCTTTATTATAACAGAAGCAACTACGATAATGAGAGACAAAATCACCCAAGGAGATGGAGACTGATGATTCATCCATTTGTTTTCTCTCAGCAAATATTTAATGAGCACTTACTATATGCCAGGTAGTGTTCTAAGTGCTACCTCATAGATTGGAGCAAAACAGAAAAACATGCACGTGCTTCTGGACCTGCATTCCAGAGCAGAGCAGTGGACAATGTAAGGTGAGTAAAACACAGTGTGTTGTGATAAGGACTAAGGAAAAAAATAAATCAGGGAATGAGAAGGTAGACATTTGGATAGAGACCCAAAGATGGAGAGGAAATGGAACCATGTGCATATCTGGGAAAGGAACATTCCATGTGGAAGTAAAAGCAAGAGCAGAATCATGGGGGTGTGCTGTGTTCCAGGAGCTACAAGGGGATCAGTGACTGGGTGAGGTGAGTGGGAGGAGGAAAGTCAGAGATGAGGGCAAAGAAGGACTGAGCGGGTCAGAAGACAAGGGCCTTGGGAGCCATTGTAGAGTTTTGAGAAGATGAGTGACAAGATCTGAATTTTGCTCAATGGGGTCAATTTAACTGTTGGATGGGGAAGGGTTTAAGGGGGCAAGGGTCTGGGGCATATGTGGAAGCCATGAGTCCATTTAGGGAGCAAGAGATGTGGTGTCTTGGATCAGGGTGAACCTTGGCGGTGGTGAAGGTTAGAAGGGATGGGTGGGTGGGTGGATGGATGGATGGACGGACAGACAGATGGATAGATGACAGGAATGGAAAATCCCATTTCCCAGACCTTACATTATTGTGATTGGTCAATTTTAGAATAATTCATGGAGCTGACCACCAAGCTAAGTATATTCCACTAAAAACAAAAGTTGTGCCTACAGCTGAAACTCTGAGGCAGGAGGACCCTCATCAGACACCCCGGGGAAGCCAGAATTGGAGCCTCTCTTTCTTTCTTGTCAGCCCAGCTGAGGTGAGAGACATTCTAAAACTGGACTTCGGGCACTGCAGGCAATTTTCAGTGCATGTGAAACATCTGCTGACTTAGGGCTTGGTGTGCAGTTCTTTATGTAAGCACATTTTACATAACCTTGCACAGAGAAGACTCTAGAGACCATGCCTGCCTCATTTAGTAACTATTCCCAAGAGGATAGTCTTTAAGGGGCCTTTGTCTGAGTGACACTGAGAGAAGATTGCGCCTTGTGTGGGCAAAGCATCCCAGCACTTAACCAACGTCTCTTGTCCCTGCAACAGCCTCTGTGATACCTCGAGGCTCTCGGGGGCATCCAACCCTGCTCAGACTTCTCTCCCAGCTCTACCTCACCTCTAGCCACAGGGAAGCTGGAGACAATAAGCTTGCCAAAAATAAAACCCGCTTTGACAACCTCAGCAGATAATGCCTCAAGATCGGTTAGTCACACAATGCCCAGGCTACACTCAGTCTGGCCACGAAAGATTCTTCTGCTCCACACGGTCATTAGCAACCCTGAGATCAGTGGCCATGCCGGCCCTGAGAGGTGAGACCCAGCCCGGGTGAGCTGCCGCCGTGGCCCGCATGTCACTGGGGAGGAAACTGCAGACAGACGAGGGTGTATTTTCCCCTTTGCTCGTAAAGCTATCTGCATAGCAGCTAAAAAATATGGCTGAGAGCCAGATATGGCTCTCTGTCTCTGTGTGACTGTCTCTGTGTGACTCTGTCTCTGTGTAACTCTGTCTCTGTGTGTCTCTCTGTCTCTCTGTGTATCTCTCTGTCTCTGTGTATCTCTGTCTTGTTCTGTGTCTCCCTGTGTATCTCTGTCTTGTTCTCTCTGTCTCTCTCTGTGACTACCTCTCTGTGTATCTCTGTCTCTCTGAGAATCCCTGTCTTGTTCTGTGTCTCTGTCTCTCTGTGTAACTCTCTGTCTCTATGTGTCTGTGTGTGTGTCTTTCTCACACACTCACACACACTCATACACACACACTCTGGATATTTTTTTTGCTTTTATAAATAGCATTGGCGAACATGTGCTGTGATAATGATGTCTGAGAAAGTTAGCCAAGGAGAGAAGAAAAATGTCTTCGTGAGAAAGAAACAAAAGAACCATCAACCACATCTGGGACAAAAGTTCAAGGGAGAATCTCAAGTTATTATTAAGATGCAGCAACAATAAGGATGTAATTGCCTGTTGGCCCTCTCAACAACAAGTGCTCACTTTAAAAATGGAGAAATCAACTTGTGTTTAAATTTGTCTGTGTAAAAAAAAATTAATGAAATAAAAACTCTTTATAGAAATGTACAGAGAAATATGCATACAGATACTTTCGTTAAGAAGTATGTTTCAAATGAATATTTGAAAAGAATATGTTGAATATATGTTAAGAAAACATGAAATATAACAAATAGGAGAAATATCATAAACTTGCATTTCTAATGATCTAATAGACTAGACATCCTGAAGCATCCTTGACAACAAGCAGGTAGAAATTCTTCTAAATGATTAACTAAGCTAGGATGCAAATAACAGAAATCCCCTAGATACTAAATAGGAAGTGAGGGCTAAGCAGTGCACTGACACTGTAACAGGCATGGACAATTGCCAACATCAGTGACCAAGAGGTTTCTATAGTTTTATAGATTTTCACAATTACATGAGGGACATGTTGTCAGAGTCCTAGACCTATCCCTGGTGGGAAAACAATACTCTGCTGAATATTCAGATGCTCTGCTGAAAATTTTATTAGAAAATAGTTCACCCAATGGCAAAGAGACTAAAGAGTCTTATCTGATGCCTGTTGGACTCGGGCTGGTAGCCAAAAGGGAAAAAAAATTCCCTGAGAATTCCTAACCACAGAATTACTCTTATGGGCATTTGGGGTTTAATTGCACCCCCTACATGGTTTGGAAAACTTCAAGTTGAAAAATTAGTAGAGTGATTTCAAGTTTGTAGTGGTTCAGGGTACCCAGAAGAAGAAAGTGCAAGTTCTCTCCAGAAGTGCCCACCCTTCACCCAAACCACCCAGGAACCCACAGATAGTGCCCACTAAACATTAGCTCACTACCCAAAACTAGAACCACACAAATAAATAACCCATAGCAGAAACAACCAATATAGAATTAAGCTCCCAAGAACTTCATGACATGGAATAGTCAAATTCAGAAGTGAAACTTATGTATTTTAAAAAAGAAGAAATAAGTAAAATACTATACAAAGGAACAAAGGCAAGATTTTTAAAAACATATCACTTCTGGAAATACAAAATAATAATTTAAGTGAAAAAATCTGATGACCAGATAAAGGGAAAATAATGAACTAGCAAGGTGACCTGAAAAACTACTCAGATCATTGCACAGAGAGGTGAAGGGATATTATATAGTCATGAGTGTTTAGCACAGTGAGGGGATAAAAGAAGGGAATAGGAAGAGTGAAGAAAAGCATCCTTGAAGAAATAATACTGAGAATTATCCAAAATTTATAAATTAATCCTAAGACTCAAAAAGCACACAAATACAATTTTTAAAAATTCACACCCATGCACATCAAAGTAAAATTGAATAATACTCAAATTACTCCTTCCTGCCCCCCCTCCGACTAAGTAGAAAAACCTTGAAAGTCACGAAAGGTATTAAAATTGGAATAATAGAAGACTTCTTCATAGCAGCAATGGAAAACTGTAAACAATTGAATGTGATGTCAATGTGCTAAAAGAAAATAGTTGTCAACTTAAATTGTATATCTAGATGAACTGTCATTCTCTAACAGGCACTAAATGTCATATAAGACAAGAGAATAAAAAATATCTTTACTAAGCAACAGATAAAGTATTTCAGGAAGAAAATAAATTGCTGAAGACTAAAATGCACAAAGAAATGTGCATACTAGCAGGTCTGTGACTGTGGTGGTCCTACATAAGTTTACTCAGAACTGTAACAGCATGAGGCAACTCAATTCTAAAACGGGGATGGCAGGTGTTCCTTTTGAAGACAATGAAGTGTACAGATGATGCACACCCACTGTGAAACATACTGATCTGGAAAATCTTTTGCCATCAGAATTTTCCAAAGTCTTTCTCCAGCTCCCTCTACTGCCCCAGGGTGCTCTCCCCTCTGTATGAACTCAATGTGCAACCTTATCCTCCTTCAAAGCTACAGAGCTGTTAATTTTCTAGATAATTCTTCAAATCCATATGCCAGCTTTCTGATCAACTGACTGCAATTCTGAATGAAACAGTCTGATGCCTCATTTTAGTTGCAAACATATTAAAGACACTTATTTTATATTAACCGCAAAGTTTTCTTTGCCTCGTGAAGACATCTGGTAAAAGAAAATAGGGCTGTTGGAAGCTTTTGTTAATTTTTCTCGTTGGTCTTTGATTCTATAGATAGAATTTTCCAAGATGAAGAATGTGAAATAAATCTTCAGCCATTAAGTCGTCTGAAATTTCTGTGTCCTTATTTCACCGCAAAAACCAGAGAAAGACTAGACCCGGAGCAGATCAAATCTCCATTTCTTAAAACAAGGTTGCATGATAAATAAGTCCTCTAATTTAGACCTTGGTAATCTAATATATTGCTTCTCCATGAGTTGAGATCATGCTATTCTGCCATAGAAAATTGGAAGAGAACTATATGTTCATGTGCTGAGGACACGGCTTTATTATCCTGAAGCAAGATTTATTACCATGGACCTCATGAGAAAAGTAACTCTGGTTCTTAACTACAATCATAAAAAATAGCTCGATATCAGTCTTGTAAAACTGAAAATTATTGTCTTTGGTAGACATTCCTCAACTTCATTTGATCAATATTAAGTGACTGTCTACCAAGTTAACATTTTTTGGCATCTGTGTATATTTTGCTGCTAACTCGACCCACAGACTCTTAGGGAGACTGTGCTGTCGACAGTAAATGTCCTTTAGACATTTGGAAATATTCCAACTTGGAAGGTTTTCCTAATCCTGGCTAAATAATAGTGTGTACATATTCATGAGACAAGAAACAATGTGGTTTGTCTGAGAACTATGAATATTGCTACTGCATGAGTATTGGGAGAGCAGGGTATAAAATTGCAAAATTAAGCAGCGGTCAGCTCACAAAGACTGAACCACCCATGCAAGCCAGGTTATAACTGTACCTCATTACTAGATTCCTACCCAAAGAGCATTGCCATGGAGAAGTAGCTGAAGACTTTCCAGGGCAAAAGGCATGGGATATGTCCAAGGTAACACACAAAGGTAAATTTATAGCTTGAAATGACACTGACATCTAAATAGAATAAAAATATCATTTCATCTTAGATATTTCAAAGGAAAATAAAAGGAATAACTAGGCTCTCAAATCTCATTTTATACCTTATGTTTTATACTTTTTTATTACTTAAAATACTCTTGCCCAGTTTTTAAATCATATATAGACTTTTACTCATCCCTTAAGACCCAAATCAAACAAATTCTGTGAATACTTTGACTCCTTCTATATGACACAGCAGCTTGCAGACAATACTTTTGCTTTTGCCATTATCTTTATGTCTGTCTCCATCCCTGGATTGTGAACTTCCTAAGGACAAGAACTCATTTTTCTTCACCTTTGGAACAGCATCGCACATACAGCAGCCACTTGTTCAATGACCCCCATGAATCTGGACTTACAGGAGAAAGAATGTATAAAATAGAGGCAGGCTATCAATCCCTGGGTTATCAGGTCTTACGTCTCTGTTCTGGGTCCTGGGAGAAGTGTAGCTCACAAAATGTAAGAATGCCCAGTAAATGTTTTATAATGAACTGAAAGGAAATGGTCCACTACAAAGTAAAGAGCTAAACCTCAGGAATATGATTATACCGATATCCCAAAGGATCTGGGGTCAAATATGTGTGGCAAGGAAGTAATGCAAAACTGAGCTCTGGGACTGCAAGAAATATCAGAGGGCTCTTGAACCTTATCAACCACCATGGTCCTGGGGACATTTATTGAAAAATTTATTTATCAGGGTTAGTGACCCCTGGATTTGAATTTGCCTGTCTACTCTTAAAGCTACTCATTAATCTGCAGGAAGTTCTCTGAGTCTTGATCATTGCTGCCTTATTAGCATATCATTAATTTCTATGTAAAGCAGGGGTCACAGACCATCACTGTGACATGATAATTCCCGAAAATGTAGGAAATTGAATGACTTAAATTCCTGAACAGAAATGAGAAGATATGTTTCAAAAATGGTTCATGATAACAGAACAAGAAATATCATTGAGTAAGAAATGGTATTTTATAGAGTAGAAAAAAGAATGTCAAAAATTCCAGGCAAGTCTCCTGCTTAAAAAGCTCATGTCCAGTGAAGATTTGTCAAAAAATTAAAAATACAGCTATTAGATGATCTAGTTACTCCACTTCTGGATATTTATCAAAGGGCAATGAAAATATTAACTTAAAAAGAATTCTGGACCCCCATGTTCATTGCAGCATTATTTATTTATATTTTTTAAAGATTTATTTATCTTTAAAGAGCTGGGGCATAGGCCAGAGGTGTGGTGGGGTGGAGAGGATTCACCAGAGACAGAGTGGGGAACAGAACAGGCGGATCTAGTGAAATACACTGCTGAGGGGAGCAGCAGGCAAGGCAGGAGAGGTCTGCTGCGCCATGTGGGAAGCTCCCTGGCCAGGGATCGAACTTGTGCTGCAGTGGCTGTGGATTGCTTCATAGTGCTGAGACTTAACCCCTTGTGCCACCAGGGAGGCCTCATTGCAGCATTATTTATAATAGCCAAGATATAAGCAACCTGAGTGTCCATCGATGGATAGACACGCAGAAAAAGTGGTGTATATAAGAAACAGAATACTATTTGACCATACTAAATAAGGCAAGTTTGTTATCTGCAACCACACAAATGAATCTTGATGCTTGAGGGCATTGTGCTAGGTGAAACAAGCCAGACAAATACCATATCATCCCTCTCATGAGTGAAATCTAAAACAAACCAAGATCTTGAATACAGAGAACATCTTGGTGTTTATCAGGGGAAAGGCAGAGATGGCAAAATAAGAAGGGAGTCAAAAAGTAGAAACTTCCAGTTATAAAAGGTATTAAGTCATGGGAATATAATATATACCATGGAGACTCTAGTTAATAATACTGTATTGTATATTTTGAAAGTTGCTAAGAGAGTAGATCTGAAAGGTTCTCACCACAATCAAAAAGAAATCCTGTGTGTGGGGACAGATGCTAACTAGACTCATCCTTTTGATCATCTTGCAGTATACAAATATCAAGTCACTATGTTGTACACCAGAGACTATTATGTTTCACATCAATTATGCCTCAATGTAAAGTTTTTCAAAAGTGCACGTGTAAACCTCAAAAGCTCTCCAGTAGTGTTGTCCGATCGAACTTTCTGTGCTGCTGCAAGTGGCCATTGCCGGTCAGGAACAGGTTGTTTTATTGCGCATCAGGCAGACCCAAAGGGGTCAGACACCAATCACAGCAGCTTTGGGCCTGGCCATATCAAGCAGTAAGGTGTCTGAGACCATGGAAGACTAGAGAAGGGACTTGCGATGGCATGTTCACTGCAGCACACTGTCTGCCTTTCCATGGTAGGAAAAGCATCAAATACGTAGAGGTAGGGAGGCTGCTATACCAAGCACCCCTGGGCCCAGCACCCGGGCTTAACAAGCACCCAACTCATGCACAATTCTGTTTAATCAAAAACCCTACCCGCACCACCCTACCCTACCACTAGACAATAAAGCACTGTAGTTTTGTTTATTACGGAAAATATCACATAAATCCTAATGTAGGCAAGAGTACAATAAATCTTGATACGCCCACCTCCCAGCTTCAAGAAGTATCCAGAAATGGCCAGTCTGCTTCCATCTCTATCCTTCTCTCTTCTCCCATCCTTGTGTTATTTACAAGCCTCACATCATTTCCTCTATGGAGATACCGTGTAGTGTGTCAAAAGGTGAGGATGCTATTCTTTTGCACACCACAGCAACACTATCCCCCCAAACAAAATTAGCAACCTTTCCCTACTGCCACTAAATATCCAGTGTTCAGATTTCCAATTGTATCATAAATATAAAAAATTTTTCAGGGTTTATCTGAATCGAGATCCAACGAAGGGCCACATGTGGCTATTTGCTGACATGTCACTTAGGTGTCTCTAACCTGTAGATCCTCTCCCCCACCGCCACCCACTCCGCTCGCTTTCCTGGCAATTTCTTTGCTGAAGAAACCAGGGCATTTGTCTGTGGAGTTTTTCACAGTCTAGATGGTGCAGCACTATCTTTAATAACAAAACATTGGAACCCATTGACACGTCCACCAAAAGGAAGCCAGTTAAATAAATGAGGATATTGCCACACAATGGAATTCATAAAAGCTGTGTGATTATTTTACACCAAACAGAGAGATGCAACCAAAATTTATTAAGCATCTACGCAGCGCTGGGTTCTATTCCAGGCATTAGAGCCGTGGGCCCCTCGGAGCCTGTATTTTAATGGAGGGTGACAGACAAGAAGCACATAAGCCATTAAAATGCAGGTGTGTCAGATGGAGGTACCCGCAATGGGAAACCAGGCAACAGCATAGGAGGTGGCAGCTGGTGACAGTGTTCAGTGGGCTGACCCGAGAGTCTCTGAAGAGCAGGGGCCCTGAGAGCAGGCAGCTTATGCAGATTAGGGGGAGAAAGGACCCAGGGCGGAGGCAGCAGCCGGTGCAAAAGCCCCGGCGTGGGGCCATCACGAGAACCTTGGATTTCACTCTGGGTGACACGGAGCCGTGGCGTTCCCCGTGAGAAACTGAGAAGTGATGGGATTGTGCAGTGTGAATACAAAAAGGGACTAAAGTCCCCGTGGGGCCTGATGCAAGTGTGTCTGGAACGAAACTACCCCAGGGGAGGCATGCTGGGCCTCGCTGGGCTGTGCCGCCATCATCACCCTGCACCTGAGGATGTGCCACCGAATGCTGAAGACGGATCCTCTCTCAGGGGTCAGAGAGGGGGTGCGAGGGTCCCTGAGCCCCTCCTCTGAGGCTCAGGACAAAGAGGTCTGGGGTGCATGAAGATTTCAGGAAGAATTTCCTGCAGGAAGGTCAATTCTAAGGTGAGACTCCCCCTCCCTGCAGTAGAACCTGAGTGCGGGCAGCCAGTCCCTCCAGCGCCCCTGGAGCAAGCCACGCCTGTCTTCATAAATGGAGTTGTCGACACAGACACGCCACCCACTTGCGTGTTGTCACAGCCGCTGTGGCAATGCAAGGGGGCGGGTGCTCGGACACCTAGGGCCACGGAGCCTAAAATATTTACTCTCTGGCTCCTTACAGGACGAGTTTGTCCTGCCGCCCAAGCCCAGGTCCCTGCAGTGAGGGGGTGGCGTGCCCTTGGAGTCACAGCCATCTGGGGGGCTCCTGCCTGAGGTCTGGGCAGACTTCCTGAGATGGGTGGTGGGTGCATGGGGCCCTTCTGTGCCTCCTCTTTCTTTTCCACTGAGAACTTGAGAACTAGTTCACTTTCCGCCCTCCCCCCACGCCCAGAGTGCGTCCCCACGCTCCGGAGGGGAACAGACTCCTGAAACAGACCCAGCTCTCCTCGTCCGGACACGGTTACAGGATTTCTTCAGCTCCTCAAGTGCAAACAAGGCTGAGCTGCTGAGAGACTCCCAGGGGCTGGGGATCCAGCAGCCAGGATCTGCGGGGCTCTCCCCTGTCAATACCTGTTGGCCAGCACCCCTTTGTGCATTTAGCCACTGCTTAGCCACTGTGCATTTCCACCTGCGTGCGAGTAGGGCTGCTTCACCCCTGCCCGGCTCTAGCTTCCCGACCTATCAGCCTCCTGGCACTGTGGGCATCATCAAAGAGACCAGCTGCCATCAGGGCAGCCGGCACCAGTGGGCGTCTCGCTTTCCAGCAAACCTTCTCCCTTTCATTTTCCTCTGGTAGGCTCGTAAGATGATCGGAAAAATGGCTGAATCAGATGGTGACTTACAGTACACTAAGTCCTTCGAGTCTGCCAGAGACATCCCGGTCCTTTCCTATGGTGGAGAGAGCACGAGACGTTAACACAGCCTCACAGGTGCCGCAATCCATTCCGGTCTCAACCTTTGGATTCTGGAGTCCAAATGGGCACCACCATGGCACCCCGTCGCTGACCAAGTAGACTGTGCCCTCTCGCCCTCCCAGCTGCTCCTGCAGCTCCTGGTCAGCGGGTCCCCTCCTGCCCTGCCCGGCTCCTTGCGCTTCTTGGTCCAGCTGGGATAGGGCTGGTAAAACCCCTGCAGCTGCCAGTCCAAGAACGAAGAGCGAGAGAAACAGAAGCCTTCCCAGCTGGGTGGAGAGTCTGGTGCAGGGGAAATTTGAAATGGTTCAACCCTAAATTGATCACCCTTGTCAAGAGCCTTCTGTCTGGCATCGCCTGTCTTACTCTGTTCAATTATTCATCCATTCGAAAGACACATCAGATTTTTTAATAAATAGGGTTGAACTCTAGTCTGAAACTCACCATTTTTCTCAATTAGTCCTCTTTCTTCTGCTTCCTTCCTGCAATCTGTGTCTTCTAGGTATTGTGTCTATACACGACACCTCTTCCTACATTGATTGAATTAACCAACTAATTTCCATTTTATGAGATCACCCCCAGGCCGGAGTGTGATATACAGATCTGTGGGGCTAGGTGCTTTCCTGTGTTCTGTTTTCAAGTCAAGGGAGGCGCTTGCGGCTGAGTCTTCGAAGCATTCATCCTGCCTTTTGCCTTATCTTCTTTCCTTCTATCATTTCGTAACAGCAAGACTATGGCGTGGTAACACTAATGTCCGAAGCTAGGCTGAATGCAAAGCCCGTGGTTCTCATGCTTCGGGCGCATAAATGTCATTGGAGAGTTTGCTGAACTGCAACAACCCGAACACCAGAGATCCTGGACTGGCAGGTGTGAGATGGGGGAGCAGTGCGTGTCCCTGGCAGGCTCCCAAGCCGTGTGCATTAAGGCTCCTGCGCTGAAATGCTGATTTCTTGTAGCAAGGTCTCTGGAGTTGTACTAAGATAATAAAAATAACATAATTGTTTACTGAGCTCTTACCAAGCATTGTTTACTGCTAAGTGTTTCCTGAGTGCATTATCCTATTTTATCCTAAAATAATAACCTGAGAGAGGCACGACTATGAGTCTCCTTTATTCTCAGAGAGACTGAGTAACTTGCCCGAGGTCACACAGCTCTGACAGCCCTCAGTTTCCTTCACAGGCTGTCCTCCTTCCGAACCTGCAGCCTTAACCAGCGTTGACCTCAACCCCCCAGTGGGTGGGACCCAGCAGCTGAGGTTGGTGCCTAGCTTCTGGGTAGCCCCTAGACCTCACGTGAGTGGGAATCAGCCCCTGGCATCAATGGGTCTCCAGGGTCCCGCCACTGACACACATACGGGCGGAATTCACAATACACCTCCGCAGACAGGACAAGTGTCTACGTTGCTTATGGGTAAAATGTAAACGAAATGTGAAGCAAGTTAAATCAGAACTCACAAGCACAGCCATGATTCCTGGGTCTCACCGTTGAGAAAACAGCATCGGCGCAGCCATTGATCACTAGGCTGTGAATTTGGCCAAGAAGAGAGACTGCAGGCCTGTGCGAGTCTCAGAGCCCAAAGTGCGGGAGCACGCAAGCCGCAAGTGAGCACCCCGAAACTCACTTTGACTGGCGGAGCTGGAGCATAAACCATTCGACAACCTCATCTCTCGCCATCTTGCTGATGCCTCCAGTTTGACTGATGCCTCCCCTTCCTAAGGAGGTGGGTGAAGTGCAGAAGCCAGGCGCGGGTCAGTCTGGGCAGGCGCCCACACGAGGCCCCCACGCCCCCAGCCAGGCTACTCCAGACTGCTCAGCCTGTCAGAGCTGTTGAGAAAGGGGACCCTCTTTGGTCTCTTGGCCTTAAAGCTGGGAGGGGGCAGGCCTGGAGCTGCTGAGGTCCACACAGGGAGAATTGGGTGACCTGTGATTAACCCTCCAAACCAGGTCACTTTTGAGAGTAAAAGGAGATGCTATTAATAACTCTGCGGGACCCCGGCAAACACCCAGGCATCCTGGCCAATGGGAGGGGTTGGTCCTTCTACCCTCGAAAAGAACTGGCACCAGGGAAGCCGAATTCAGAAACGATTTGCTGATAGTTTTGTTTTCCAATATTTTTTAAAAGAGGCTTTATTTTGTAGGTTCACAGCAAAATGGAAAGCAGGGAGAGTGCCACATACCCATCTCCCTCTACAGCCCCTCCCCCATTTCAACACCCACCAACCCGAGGAGACATTTGGGACAATCAGTGAGTCTACACTGACACAGCATTATCACCAAAGTCCATAGTTGCCATTAGGGCTCATTCTTGATGTTCTCTGGGTTTTGAGAAAGGTGTAATGGCGTGGAGCCACCATCGCGGCGCCATATAAAATAGCTTCACTGCCCTAAACACACTAAACTGGGCTTTTTCTCCCTCCTCCCGGTTACGACCATTCTTTTTTCTAATATCCCACCAGTTTTGTCTTTTCTCTCTCTTTTTTTAAATATATATTTTATTGTTATTTATGTCTTTTACATTTTGTTTTCCCCTTGGGTAACCCACCACCAATTCACCCGTGATCCATCTCTGTGGTCCCTTGTGTCCTTTTCTACTCCATTTTGTGCCCTTATCCTCCCCCTCTCCCCACCCCCCCAAGATGTCATACAGTTGGAATCTGACAGTGGGTAGCCTTTCCAGATTAGAAATCTGCCTTTAAGGGGCCTCCATTTCGGAATATAAGAGAGCCAAACGAGAAATCAGAAGGAGAAAATAGCACACAAAACATAACAAAAGCAAAAACTAGCAGGCAACCACAAATAAGAGACATTCTACAGGGGAGGGGGAGGAAGAGAGATCAAAATAGGGGAGAAAAGAGCACAAGGGAATATGGTGATGGTTCATGGGTGAATTGGTGGTGGGAAACCTACGGGGGGGGGTACACAGTAATGTAAAGGATATAAATTAAATTTTAAAAAGGGGGCCTCCATGTCTTCTCACGGTTTGACCATTCGCTTCCTCAGAGTGCTGCACGTACCCCCCTTGCCTGGGTGGACCGCGGTTTATTTATCCATTCGCCCACTGAAGGACACGTTGGATTCTTCTATGTTTTGGCAATTATGAACAAAACTGCTAGACACACTTGTGTGCCAATTTTGTGTGGACTTCTGTTTTCAGCTCATTTGGGTAAATACCAAGGATTTAACAAACTTTATTTTGGAAAAATTTTAGGTGACAGAAAAGTGGCAAAGTTTGTACAGAGACCCCTGACCCATGCCCCCAGCATCAACACCCACCCTTGTCAGGGCACATGTATCACAGTAAAGAAGTCGACACTGGCACTTAGTTACTGCTACCTAAGCTCCAGGCTGTCTTCAGACTTCACTAGCTTTCCCACCAGTGACATTTCCAGTTCCACCCAGAAGATCACATTCCATTTAGTTGCCAGATCTTCCTGGCTCCCCTGGTCTACAATAATTTCTCAGTCTTCCTCGTGTTTTGTAACATTGCTAGTTTTGCAGATTGCTGGCCAGGCACTTCTGAGGAATGTCCCTTAATTTGGGTTTCTCTAATGTTTTTCTCATAATTAGCCTAGAAAAGAAAAAAGATGTGACATGCCCTCTAATCACATCATAGCAGGAGGCACAAGGCACACACTACCCAAAACAGCTCATCACTGTGATGTGATCCACGGTCAATATGATTCTTGCCAGTCTCCTTCCCCTAAAGTTACCTTGTTGTTTTTTCTTCTTTACATGCTCTATTCTTTGGGAGAAAGTCACTAAGACCACTCCATGCTCCAAAGAGAAGAAAGAAGTTCCACATCCTGGCTAGTGATAGTTTTTTTTTTTTTAAGATTTATTTATTTATACATACAAGCTGGGGTACAGGCCAGAGGCGTGGGGCGGTGAGAAGGCCCACCAGAGACAGAGTGGGGAGCAGAACAGGCAGATCAGAAATACACTGCTGAGGGGAGCAGCGGGCGAGGCAGGAGAGGTCTGCCGCACTATGTGGGATTCTCCCCGGCTGGGTGTCGAACTGACATCGCGCGCTGCCGACAGCTCCACAGCGCAGCACCCAACCGCTGCGCCACCAGGGAGGCCCCTAGTGATAGTTTTAAGCCCCTGGATCCACCTATACCTGAAGCCAAACCCCTGCATTCTCAGTTACATGAGTCAGTATGTTCTGTTACTGTTAGAACCAATTTGAGTTGAATTTCTGTCAGCAGTAAATGAAAGACTACTAATAGATGCCCTGTACCCCTTCTTGCCTCCTTCCAACCCACCCTCCACACAAAAGCCAGAATGGTTTTTCGAGTGAATATGTGATAAGTTCCCAGAACTACTGCTAGGTCACAGCCTGTTTGTACAGCCTGCATGAAGATCCCTGGGGTTCCTGAACTGCTGTACCCTGAAGCCTTGTCCCCTTCTGCCTCTCTGGGGTAACATATTCTGTTGACCCAACCCTGTCAGGAAAGCAATCTATTTAGACTTGCTGTTTTACCACATTTAAAGAAGTTAAACACCCAGAAGTATTTATAGACATGGTCTCCATCAAGGTGGGGGAAAGGAGGTGCTTTGTTGATCGCTGTGACCCAGATTGGAGGTTAATGATCTTGCTGGGGCTGTTAAGTTCGGTCTGGTGAATCTTTGCATTTCTCAGCAAGGAGGGGAAGCACTAAAATGCTGGAACAACTAGTTCCTGTTGTGTCTATTCAGTCAATGAATATTCATTGAGTGTATTACGTGTTGAGTACTGTGCAGACTCAGGGAACACGATGGTGACAAGATGACATCCCTGCTTTTGGTGAGCTTAGTAGGGAGGTAGAGGGTGAAGAAGTAACTGAGAAAATGAACCAGGTAGTTTCAGCTCATAACCCATGAGGGCAGTAACAGAGACACCCGAAAAGAGAGGAGCTGATGGGAGGCTTCTCTGGTAGCCTTCCCAGGGCTATCACCAATGGGCTGAGTTTGATCTCCAGCCAGGGAGCTGACCCCATGGTGGAGCAGACCTCTCCTGTCTCACCCGCTGCTCCCTTCAGCAGTGTATTTTAGTAAACTTGCCTGTTTTGCTCCCTACTCTGTCTCTGGTGAATCCTCTTAACCCACTGCACCTCTGACCTACACCCCAGTTCTTGTACACAAAAATAAAATTAAAAAATTAAATAAAAGATTAAAAATGAAAGGAACTGATGGGAGGAGAGGAGGGTTTTATATTGGGGATTAAGGGAAAATATCTCTAAAGACCAAAAGGAGAAAAGGAACCAACCATGAAAAAGACTAGAGGAGCATCTTCCCAGGCAGAAGGAACAGCAACACAAAAGCCAGAAAGCAAGAAAGAGCTTGGTGCGTTCCAGAAACAAGAGCAAAGGCTGTGGCTGCAGCATGGGGCGTGGAGAGAAGAGCAATGAAAGATTACACTGAAGAAGTACTCACGGCCATCAAGTAGGACCTTCGTAGCTATGGAAACGAGGAGTTGTAAGAAAGGGAGCGACATGCTCTGATTTATGTTTTTAAAGACAGCTCTGGCTGCTGAGAAAACAGATTTGGGAGTGGCAGAAGGGAAAGAAGGAAGAACAGGTATCTGGTGTGATGTCCCCGCCAGAGATGACCGTGACTAACATCTATGGCGGTGGCCGTGGACGCCAAGAGAAGGGGAGGGGACAGATTTTAGTTTCTCTTGAATGATAATTCTTCTGACTTAGAAATGAGGACACAATTAAAGCCAAGTCTCAGCCTCAGCTTGGTGATGGCGCCACCACCTGAATGGAGAGGCTGGAAGTGCAGGTGTCCCTTCGGACAGATTACAGCCGCCATGTCTGTTAGTGAATAATGAAGCAGAGCATCTGCTGAGCAGAGGCTGGAGGGAGGGAGGAGGGATGTTTGGGAAGAGACAGGAGCATTTGAAATCGTCTCAGAGAGCCATTAAGCACATTTAATGAGGGACATGTGAGGAGCTGTCTGGGGATGATTATGTAGCATTTAAAATTGGTGGTCATGAGTTAAGGTGCAGCAAGGCAGCTCAGATGGCTGATTTTCTCCTGCAGTAGTCAGTTGATCAAGACAGACTGATGTTTGGTCCAACCAATAATGAGTTTTTTACTGGTTGAAGAGATGAGGGAGTGGAGGATATTTGAAGTGGTGATAATAATAATGACATCTATGTTGGATAAGAAAGACTGGGGGGGACATTCAGGAGACCGGATAAGATCTTAATTAGGTCCATGGGCTGGAACTTCCCTGTCCAAAGAGCACTTGAATGTGGCTGATCTGAACTGACATGCGTCGTAAGTATCAAGTATACCCAGATTTCAAAGATGATATGGAAACAGAATGTAACATATCTCATTAATAATTTTATGTTGGTTACAATGTTGACATGGCAATATTTTGAATCTATTGGGTTAAATGAAAACAATTAAATTAATTTTAACTGCGTGCGTATCTTGTTGTGACTTCTAGAGAGATATAAATGGCATGTGTGGTTTGTGTTGTATTTCTATTGTCCAGAGCTGAACCAAAGGTCTCACTGAATTGGGAAAATGTTTGGCGTGGAGGTATTAAAGTAAGAAAGAAAATACTGGTCAGAGAGAGGGAACCTTAAAATCATATGTAAGAGGTTGTGCATTTACTCTCCACGGTAAGGCATAAGGAGGGCGGGGAGGATTTCACGGGTGCATGAAAGGCCAAGAAATGGAAATGTCAAAAGAGTGGATGAATTGTCTGTGTCAAGTATGAAAGGAATAGGCTGGGAAGAAAGATAGTAACTAGTTAGGTTTGGGAGTCTTTAATAATTGAGGCAGTGGGAAGCGACCATTTGGAGAGGAATAGCTGCTACTATAACCTGAGGACTTCACTTGAAAGGATTCTGGGATTTTCTTGAAAGAGAAAACTTTTGAAAGTAGTGGAAGGAACCTCCAAGGTACCTGAGGGGAGTGAGAAAAGCACTTTGGGAAGGGCAATCAGGAGGGTAGGTGCCTCTGGGTTTAAGGTTAAGGCAATGAAATGAAAGGGAATGTCTTCAGAGAATAGGGGTGTCCACTGGTTAGGGACTGGGAATTCCAGAGCGCATGGAGCAAGTGTTTGGGGAGCAAAGTGAGGGAGAAGAGGTAGGCTGGGCCAATCAGGATGCAAGCAGCACTGTGGATGTCAGCTTCTGGTGACGATGACACCCTGCAAGACTCCGACTCCAAGGTGCAAGTGAACCTATTAGTATAACCCCAATAGTCCCCCAGAAGTAAGTGGGTGATCGGCTGCAACCACAGTCCTGACGACTTAGCTTGAAGGTTTGGAAGTGTAGTGATCATCTCAGGCGTCTGCCAACCTCAATTTTGAGAGATATTTTAAAGTAACGGGAATTAGTAATGACTTAGGGAGAATAATTATTATAATGAGAGGTATAGCAGGAAAAATTAGAACCTGCAAGAATGCTGCTGTTGTGAAGATGAGTTAGGAAGGGCTTTTGATGAAATGAGATCAACGAGGAAAGATACTAGAAGAAAAGAAATAGACTACGCATGCGCCAGTGGAGGTCATGGGTGGGACTCTGCTGATGAGGAATCCAAGAAAGCTTACCGGGGAAAATTGGTTCTCCGGACATTCATTTCCTTTGTAGTTCTAAGGATGGATGTAGATTAGTTTGTTACTGAAAGGAATCGAGAGATGGCTACACTGACTAGTTGGCTGAGGTCACCCACAGGAACTGAGTTTCAAAAGGAAGAACTCTACATCTTCATTTCATGTTTCTGCGATGCTATCATTTTTATAATGACTATTGCTTTTATTAAGAGAAAATATACGTGTGCACACATTTTGAAATTGTACATTTGGAACAGAAAATATGCACACTTAGGTAAACTTTGAGCGTCTACATAAATCCTTTCGAAGGATTTGAGGTTTGGGATACAAGAATTGGCAACCTTAGGGAGAGAATATTTTAGGATCTGTGGTCTCTGCCATTGTAACATAACAACAGCCATAGACAATACGTAAACTAACGCACATGGTTGTGTTCCAGTGAAAGGTTATTTACAAAAAGAGGAAGCCAACACTTGAAAAAATATAACCAGAATGAATGAGCAGCCAGTTGAAGGGATACCAAAGACAAGACAGGCATTCTGTCAGGTGTGGACAGGTGCCATGTTCCAGAGCATTGAGACCCCCCCCCCCACTCCCTGCATCCCCCAACGCTGGCATTAAGGGCCACTCACCATTCAGACCACATTTGCCCTATTCTTTTGTTTACACTCAGACAGCTTCATTTATTTATAATTTCCTGGCCCGGTAGGAACTCAAGTTAGTGACCCCCAGGTTAAGCTAAAAAGCTAAGACATGGAGTTTCTGGTGATCCATGGGACCCAAAGGGAGCTCAGGATTCTTAGAGGACTCAGCTTTCTATAGACCAGCTTGCAAATATTTGAGCTCTACCCTCACCTAGGCAATGGTGTCCTCCCATTCCTCACAGAAGCTGCAAGACCTTATCTCAAACCAACATCGATACCTGCCATCTTCACCCTAGTTGACATTCTAGCCTCAGTTTCCCTTCCACTGAACAGCATACTTCTCCTTGGGGAACCCTCATGACCTTTAACATCTGTGACCCCACCAGACTATCATCTCCATGATGTCTCTGTTCTGTTCGCTGCCAAATCCAAAGCACCTAGCACTAGGTTCTCCAGACTTAGGGCTGGATGAGCAAATAAAATGCCCTAGATCCAAGAAAAATCATCTTACAAATCAGCTTCCGACTCTTAATCCTACCCCTTCCAAGCATCCTTGGACACCCTGCCATAGTGAAGGTCTTCTTCCAAATCCAGCAGCAAGAGATTAAGCTATCACCTCCCCTTTCCACTCCACTTCTCAGGAAATGTGAAGATTAGATATTCTAAAATTCAAGGCACTGTAGATATGGTAGAGAGTAAAGGACTGTAAATTTGATCCAGTCTGAGCACATTACTTAAAGGACAAAAGAGATTTTGCTGATGAATTTGTCACTTATCTGTTGATTTTGAGTTAAAGGGAAGGTTATCAACATGTGAGTCCTATAAACACGGAGAATTTTCTCAAGCTGCTAACAGAAGAACAAATCAGACAGATTGGAAGGATGACAAACATCTAATGTGTCATTGCTGGCTTTGCATATGTAGGAACCAGGCATGAGGACCAGAGAGTAGCATTTAGAACATGAAAGTGACCCCTGGCAACAGCCAGCAAGGAAACTGGTACCTCAGTCCTACACCCACAAGGAACTGAATTCTGCCCACAGTCTGAACAGGCTTGGGAGCAGTTTCTCCCCAGGGCCTCCAGGTGAGAATCCAGCTGTTCAACACCTTTCATACTTGGGCGACCTGAACCTGAGAACCCAGCCAGGCCTGCCCTAATCCCTTGTCCACAGAACTAGGTCTTATTTCCACTGTGGACATTCTGAGGACCTGATCCTCTGAAGGACAAGGGGGTGGGAAATCTGCCCACCACATGGAGTATCCCATTGGTTGAGGATTATGCCTGGGGGCATTATCCCTGAAGCAGAAAAGTCAGGCATATGAGGTGGGACCCTGTCTGCAGGCAAGAGAACTGTCCAGGATGGGAGCTGCTAAAATCTGACACGTGCCATGGGATGTGGTGTGGCCTGAGCTGGGGATATGCCATCCTCTCTTCTGTGAACCTGGAAACGAACTGTTCCCTTGCACTCATGCATCCCATGCACCCCAAGTAAACCCTAGGGGTCCTAGGCTTCTGGGTTCAATCCCAGCTGAGGCACAGCAACCCTGATTGCCAGCAAAAATTACCCATCAGGGGCCTCCCTGGTGGTGCAGCAGTTAAGCACCGCACTGTGGAGCTGTCAGCAGAGGCACTTCGAGTTTGACGCCGGCCTGGGAGATTCCCACATGGCGCAGCAGACCTCTCCTGCCTCGCCTGCTGCTCCCCTCAGCAGTGTGTTTCCATCGATCTGCCTGTTCTGCTCCCCACTCTGTCTCCGGTGAGCTCTCTCGCCGCCCCACGCCTCTGGCCTGTACCCCAGCTTGTAAGCATAAATAAATAAATCTTTTTTAAAAAATTGAGAAAAGACCACAAAAAGTTTTAAAAAAATTACCCATCAACACGTCTGTCTTCTGGAGATGAAGCGAATTTATCAAAGTATTGCCTAGTTCAACAAATATTAGCTATTACTATTAAAATTAGTGACAATTAAATTGATAACAATGAATTAACTTAATTCATTAAAATAATGAATTAATCAAAGCTATTATTAATATTATTATTTTCATTATTATTGGCTTAGGATTTATGAACAATGCCTGGATTCCCCCGAAGCAGACTGTAGGTAATAGAAAAGCTGATGTTATTTTGAACAAGATGGCACAATTCATCAATGTCGGCAAAGGATGCAATCCTGGCAAGCCATTCTCTGTCAGTGCCGCTAAGATCTGCCACCGCTCCAGGGGTACCCACTGGGGGCAGTTAGTGTATCACAACAGAGCTGTGACTGCAGCAGCCCAGACTGCCGAGGGCAGATCCAGGAAGGCTGCTCAGGCACGAGGTCAGCCACTGCGGGAGTTCACAGCAGGCAAGCCCGCCTGGGCATCCTCGGCCCTTCCTCCCCACCCCGCAGGGCCAGACACTCAGCAGCTCCACGGCTGAGCCCTTCAGCCACTCCCACCGGATGGAACAGACTGGGAGGTAGGGATTAGGCTGGAGCCTCGGAGAACACCACATTACGGAGCCGGAGTTCTGGAGCCTTGGAACAAGCAATCTTCAGCTTGGTTAGCTTTTTAGACACAGCAAAGAAATGGGATGTCGGGGGGGGGGGGCAGGTGTGGGGAGCAGCACTGGCTGGGAAAGCAGCCACCTGCGATGGGCGATGGGCGAGGGCAGGGGAGGAAGCGCATTTACCCTCCCTGGACTATTAATTCCTGCACTCCAGGGGCTCAATCACTGACTTGGGACTCTGCATTGCCGGCCTTGCTGCAGGGGTCTCTGAGGGCGCCGGTTTGGCCCCGGGCTCTCATCTCAGGAAGAAAGTGGTATAAGCAACCCTTTTGTGGAGGAATCTAGTAACTGTTGTTTGGGCAGAAACAAAGGCTCTGCTCGGGTGGGACGCAGAGGCTCAGAAAGGTTAGTTAACTTGCCCGGAGCACACAGCTGCAGAACCAGAGGTCAGAGCAAAGCTGTCTCAACTCCACTTCATATTCTTAACCACTACATTGCTCAGTCTCTTGTAGGATGGAGGATGACTGTTCTCCGTGGTCAGCAGGAGGATGTACACCCGGGAAGGCAGCCCAGCGGCCTGAGCATCTGCAGAGGGGTGCGGGTGGGTAGAAGAAGGTAGGAGAAGAGACTCTCTGGGGGTTTCAAGCACGTCGATGCCCTTTGCTTGATAAATAAACTCACTCATCAAGACCATCTAGCGCCTCCCATTGGCCCGGTCCTGGGCATAGAGGGCAAAGAGAGAGACTGGGTCCCAGCTCTCAAGGGAGGGTGGGGGCGAGAGATCCCAACAGTGGCCCTTTCAGGGGGTGGCGTGACAGTAAGGAGATAAGGGCGAGGAGTAGTGACGGAGACACGGGCTGTGGGGGGCCAGCAGCCTTCCTGGGGAGACATTTGGTTAAGCTTGAACAGTGAGAGTTCCCCCTCCCAAAGTGCTGGGAGAGAGAATCCAAGGACAGAAGAGTGAAAGCCTGGGGCAAGGGCAGACGATGCCTCGGACGCAGAAAGGAGCCGGTGTGTCTGGGGTGTGAGCCACTCGAAGCAGAGGTGGAAGTGGGCAGCGCCTGGCCCACCCCAGGCAGGCCCCACGCCTTCTCCATCTCTCCCGTTCAGCCGATTCTAACTTTCTGTGTCGGGTTTGCCAACCCACCTTTGACCTTCAGGCACCTGGCACAGGTCCCGTGAGGAATCTGCTTCATTGGCATTCCTGGAACAGGTCCGACCTGACCTGACCCTGAGGAGAAGGGAGAACTGTCAGCAGGCCTGGGCACAGCCGACGGCCCCCAGCAGTGGGGAGCAGGCCAGCTGCGCTGCAATGAGGCAGCCACGGCCTCAGATTGGGGCTCCTCAGGGCTTCCCACCTGCCAGTCGGGGCTCCCGCATCTTGGCTGCTCCAGGATGAGACTGAATTCTGTCCCCCTGCTGCACCCCTTCCTCCAGAGCCACCAGCTCCCTGGGTCACCTCTTCCCAGACTTTTCTTCAGCCTTCTGAGAAGATTCCCCTGGCCTCCGGGGATCTACTCTCTCCCCAGCTCTCTTTCTGTCCCGATCTCACCTCACATGCCAGATATTTCCCACACCAACTCTGTCTCCCGTCTCCCCAGCACTACAATGTAAGGCGACCATGTTTGTCTTTTGGTTCCCTCTTGTGCTGAGCTCTATAAGTATCTGTTGCCTGAATGAATGACCCACAGGAGGCAAAGGGATGCTACCAGAGCCTGGTGACTCACAAGACTCACACTGTCCCCAGGTAAGCGGTGGCAGCCCCCCAAATAAGACTGTTCCATGTCAGTAAGTGTCTTCAGCCTTTGCCAATTAGCACATCTAGAAGGAGCTATTTCAACAGGTCCCCTTTGTGTTTTATGTCATAGCATTCATTTTACTTTGAATTAATAATGGCAGAGCTGAGGGACACGATTGTCTTTTCAATGCTTCAAGCCTCGACACCCAACCTGAAACGCCTCAGCTCCATTCTGCCCAGCTCTCTCTGGAATATAGAGCCACCTAGTGAAGAACTCAGCTTCCAGTGCCTACTTATTTTTAAATTGTTCCTGTAGAATTATGGCCTCTATCAGCTAAAGCTCACACTTTCATTTGGTAAGTTTTACCTGGCTCGATTGTGGGCTAGTAAAATGCAGGTTTCCGGGTTGAGCTGGTGAGGGCCAGAGTCTGACCACAGACTCTGCTTTGAGAAACGCCTGTCTCACTGCTGTGAAGATGCATCTAATGTTGCATCCATGGAGATGTGTGTTGGCGGGGGCTGGAAGGCAAGTGGCACAGTGGTTGGCAGAGAGTCCATGCCCTCCCAAATTCTGAGCAGGTCTTAATGCGATGAAGAGTTCAGGAGACAGTTTGGGGACCTGCCCGAGACAGAGCAGTGAGGTGACCTCTCCTGTCTGCACAGCTTTCCTTCCCACCCTCGTCTTGCCCGGGTCAGACCGTGGCTGGTCGTGGTGCCACGTGGGAGAAGACAACATTCAGGAGCGCGGTCTGTCATTGCCCTGGAGATGGTATTTCCCATGGTCTTTAAGTCCCAGGCAAAATCATCCTCTAGGGACAAGTAACGAGGGACCTGAAAATCGTGGACTCCCTCCATGTGCTGTCTGCCAGGCGGGACTTGACATCTCTTCAACTTCCCCAGAGCCCGCGTGAGCCCAGCATGGCGTCCGAGCCGAGTTGCCAGCCACTTTTGCTACTAAGATGCTCCGCTCTCTTCTCTCACTGTCTCCCCGCTGGCACCTGACCCCAGGAGCAGGGGTGTGGGCCCCAGGTCACCCTCGGAGCGTGGGTCCCCTCAGGGCACTTCCTGGCACTCTCCCCCTCCAAAGCTCACCTAGACTTGTGCTTCCCGCTCCGCCACCTGCAGAGTATCTCCCAGAGCCCGCGGTGCCCGTAAACACTCGCGAGGGCCTCACCGCAGCGCCGCGCCTCACGCATGTTCTGGTCCAGCAACTAGAGCCTTCATTGGCGGGGTCAGAGCCCAGGCAGTGGGGACAGCCTTTCTCAGCTCCTCTGCAGTGTGGTGGCTAGGTGCTTGTCCCATGCCCCGCAGCTGCCCTCAGAACCCTAGTTCAGCATCCCAGAGTCTCGGTTTAAATCATTTGGAAGAAGGGCTGATGAGTAGGAAACAGACTCGAGGTGGAGGCTCCTAGGACAACCTGGTGGAGATTGGAGCTTGCTAGTCCTCACCCAGAGGTGCTGCCCCCACGGGACACGGTCCCCTTTCCCCCATCTAGCACTGGGCTCAGGACACCTCCCACAGGGAGGCACTGATTAGAATCCTCAAATATCCAGAGCTGGCTGGGCCCAGAGTATGGACCCATAGGTTGTGGATTGACTAATGACTCCGTGGTTGCAAAAGCTTGACTGGTGGACAAAATGCCAGGAGGCCCGTGGCAAGCAGGGAGGTGGTATGCTGGGACTCTTTGGCCTCCAAATGACAGGAATGATCGAACCTACTTAACACTCAAAGAGTGACTAGATTGATTCAGATGCCTAAGAAGTCAATGCATTTGATGCTTCAGATACAAATAAGAGATGACAGAGCACTGGAGACAGAGCCAGACGTAGGTGAAGGTGTAGCTATCAACATTGACGTGGGTGTAGGCAGAGATCTAGGTCAGAGATGCCCAGTTTTTATCTTCAGCTTTCTGCCTCTGTGTTTACTTTATTCTCAAGCACACTTTATTCTCTGTGTGGTGGGAAGATAGCACTCAGAAATTTCTGTTTTGGGGGTGCTTTCAGAACTAAAGAGTCTCTCTTTTTCAGTGTCTGTGTTCATGCCCCTAAGAGGACTCCAACCGGATGTGCTCTCAGCCTCCTGCACCCCCCCGCTGTGTTGGGGGAGAAGTGGGTGAGCACTCACAGGCTCGCCCTGAGTCAGAGCGTGAACCTTGTAATCATGCACAGAGATAATGCAACACCAGCTAGGCAGTGCCATTGACACGACCCAGCGACCTCATTCAGAATTCACTAGTTTTACATACCCTGCATGTGTGCGTGGATATTGGACACCTTCTAGCAGGTGCAGATGCGTGAGGTCACCACCGCCATCGATATCCATGACCACATGAATCCCTGTGCTGCCCTTTGCTAGCCATACGGCTCCCTTCTCTACTCTCTAGTCCATGGCAACCATTAATTTGCTCATTTCTACAATTCTGTCATTTCAGAAATATCACACAAATGGATCATATCGTACGCAATCTTTTGAGATTGGCTTTACCCCCCCAGTCAGCCTAATCCCCTTGAGATCCATCCAAGTCATTGCATGTTTCAATAGCATGCTTCCTTTTATTACTAACTAGTAATTCATTGTGTGGATGTTCCACAGTTAGTCTAACCATTCATTCATTAAGGACATTTGGATGGTTTCCAACTATCGGCCATTATGAATCAAGCTGCTATGAATGTTCATGTGTCTGAACATGAGTCTTTATTTCTCTGGGACAAGTGCCCAAGAGTGCAATCTCTGGGTTGGATGGTAAGTATGTGTTTAATTTTCTAAGAAACTGCCATGTTCTTTTATTTTTGGTTAGAAAAATTTATATTTAGAATGAGCCAGCTGGACTCAGTTTGGGGGATCCCAATCTTGTTGGCAACATCCAAAGCATCCTAGTCGGGAGCCAGTCGAACATATGCCTTCTCCTCTCCACCAGGTCTGGTCAGGCTGTTGACCTTGGCAACTGTCAGTAGCATAGAGCTTCACCACAGCCTGGTTATGTGGTGGTTATGGGCCTTGACACCCACAATGAACACAGGTGTCCCTTGTCTTCTGCCTTCTTCAAGGCTGACTTGGTGGTCAGAGGGAACTGGGCTTTTCCAGGGATATGTGGGTGGCCTTCAGAGCCAGAGGCTTAGGTCATGGGGAAGTGGGGGGATGCATGGATCTTCCCTTCTTCCTCTTCCTCTTCTCCTCCTCTCTCTCCTCTGCCTCCTTTATTTTCTCCTCCTCCTCTTCTTCCTCCTCCCTCTTCTTTTTTCATGGCTATGGACACTTCCCAGCACTGACTTTTTGGTCTTCAAAGCATTTGCTTTGGCTTCAGCTTTGGGAGGGGTGGGGGCTTCCATCTTTGCTTTTGGCTTCATCTCCATGAAAAGGAGCGGCCTGCCATACTTTTTTTGAGCAGGGTTTTACTGTTTACATCCTTACCACCAACGAATCAGTGATCCAGTCCCCCACATCCTGATCAGCTTTTGGTGTTATCACCAACTTTTTATTCTAACTATTCTGATGAATGTATGCAAGTGGTACCTCATTGTGGTCTTAATTTGCATTTCCTTAATGGTTCATGAGGTGAACCTCTTTTCATATGACTCTCACTGACTCTTACAAGATCAATTTTGAGAAAGTCTTCTCACCTGATAAATGGAAACAATCACGGCAACAGCACTTACCACCCAGAGATGCTGGAAAAGTTCTCATAAAGCAGCTAAGGAGTGACTGGCACATAAATGTTTGAGAAACATCACTGTCATGGTTCCTGTAAGAGAGGGGTTAATATTATAAGCTTCAGGATCAAGCAGAAGCTCACTCTGCTGTATCTGAGAATCTCCTCCCAACACCTCACTTTATTCCTCTATAAAATGGGAAGAATAACATTACTTACCTTAGCGTTGTTATGAAACCCAGTAGATAAGACTTGCAAGACACTTAATACAGTGCCTCGCAAGTACTTAAGTCTCCTTTCACCTCCAGGATTCAGTTTGTTGGAGACCCCAATTAAATCTTGTCCCCCTAACTGACTCACCATGCCTCCTCTCCCACTCTTGCCTCCCAGTCCCCCAGGTTCACTGTGCTGGCTACAAACACTCCCTTTCAGGATTATCACTGCTCTGGAGCCCTCCAAAGCTCCATAAGGAGAAACAACAGATTTGGCTGGGGAGCTAGGTGAGATCAAATTTATCTAAGAAACTTCCAAATGAAAACTAGCATTTGTACTTATTGCATTTCACCTCCAAATTTGATTACATTTCTCTCCCACTGTAAATCTGCCTTCCTTTCTACCAACTTATTATTAAAGCCAGGACAGAATTGGTGGAGTGATACATAAAATTTCCATCTCAGCGTTGACATTCCAGGAAGTTACAAACCAATTACAGCTGCTGAGCCTCAGGCCTTGATGAATCACAGAGCACAGCATGGGATGGAAGAGGCCAGAGCTGGCCACGCAGGACATAGTGGATTGGGAATCAAAGGTCAATTAAAATAAAACAGTCAATTCTAATTTGAATGTCTTGTTTATATTCACATCCCTTCCCCATAAATGAGAAAGTAAATGAAGCTTGTTCATTTGTGTGGGCGTGGTGTATGTGTTTTGAGGGCACTGAGGGCTTTTGAAATGGTTTCAGAATCTCAAAGATTTGAAATTTGAATGTTCTAGGGGAAAAACACAGGCTATCTGGTGACCCGCCCAAATGTCAGCAGCCCATGTGTGGCTGCCCAACAAAGAGCTGTCAGCACTAGCCTTAGGGGCATATGGGCTTCATGTAACCAGTCCTAATCCGGGGAGTAGGTACCCCGGTGTTTGAGCCTTGGCTCCAGCACTTAATAGCTGTAGGAGCTTGGCCAATGTATGAGCGACTTCTCTGTGCCTCTATTTCATCACCAGTAAAATGGAAATGATAATACCTACCCCTGCTAGTTATTTTAAAGCTTAAAGTGAGGAATTAGTAAACTCCTAAGGACAATGCCTAGCGAAGGGTTCCATGTCATCCTTTCCCCTTGGTCAGTGGGCTCCAAGCCCAACCGCACAATGGAAATACTACAGTTTCACTAGATCTTAAGTGCATTGTTGTCGGAGGCCGGCTCCAACCAAGGTTGGGTTCCCGGGGGTGGTGGGGAAAGCGTCGGTGGCGGTGGGGGCGAGTTCCGTGGGGAGAAGGGGGTGGGGAGTGAGAGACAGCACACACCAGAGAGTGTGATCAGGCCGTTCCACTTCATTATTGGAGAACAGGGTTTTTAAAGCATAAGAAGAATTAACTACTGACAATGGCAGGGTGATTACAGATATTCAGATACCTAATCAATTGCATACTTTGAGGGGAATCAAGGAACTTTGGAAAAATGTCTCTTATCTGATGTAAATTCCAGCAAGGTACAGGACATAATCTTTAACCTTTGTCCTAGGCCTAGGGTGGAGGCTGCTGTCTCCATACCTGTTGTCTGAAACCAAGACCAATGATAAAAGAAACATCTTTATGCTAATCTCTGGAGGAAATAATCTAAGGAACTATAAGCTGATTTTTCCAGGCAAGGAAGGGAAATAGGGGAAGGGATTAATTGTTCTTTGTTCAAACATTAACCCTTGACCGGGCAAGGACACTTCACTGTTACAAGGACATCTCGCTGCCAGGATCTAATGAGTAAGGCCAATGCATGCAGGCATGGTGAAGAAACTTAGTTACTGTTCTCCTGAAATTATACTTAAATTTATTTGCAAGAAGAAATATCGCATCCTGACTTTGGGAACACTTCCTTGAAGGCTCACCACCCATAAAGTGACCTTGTCAAAACAATATGGGGGTCTAGGCTGCGACATGTCATATGGAGGCCTAGATTCCAAAGCAGTTGGTTTTCATTTCATTTCCCTCATGTGGATTTTTTGATCATGTTCCTCTCCTAGGAGCAAATGGTTGGCGGGGTTCAGCACCATGGACAGCAAAGATGCCTCTAGCCAGATTATCACATATTTTCATTCACCAACCTACACCTTGCCCCACCCCCCTTCCTGTTAATTCATGGCTGAAAGACCTCTCTGTAAGCTGTACAGTTGACTTGGATAGAGTCTTATGGCTCTTACCTTCATCAGTAGATCCTCCAGTATTTGCTTCCAAGTTTACATTCTCCTGCTTCAGTTCAAGGCAAAGATTCCTCTAAAAGAAATTCCCAGTCTTTTTCTTTGGGGTTGTTCTGTCTGCAGACATGGTGCTGGAACAGGAAGGATATGACAAAGTTACTAGGGATCACTGAGGGTGGCAGGGCCCACGGTAACCTAGGACAGTGTAACTTGGGTGGAGAACCAAAATATTTATCTGTCTTTATTGAGGTAGCACTGGTTTACAACACAGTACACGATTTAGGGGAATAGGTTCACACCTCTTCAGATGTATGTTTCCACACCACTGTCACCGCCAAAGCACCCACAGCCCTCTACCCTAGGCCACTGGGCCCCTCCCCACCTTTGTTCAACCCCTCCCCACTCCCTCTATCAACCTTAATTCTGCAGTCATTTTCTAGGGTTTGTTTTGGAGAGCCAAAATAATGTTTGAAAAGAGTCAAATTAGTATAAATCTGAAGGATGAGAAAAAGTGACAAGTGGGAGACTGAGCAGCAAATTTAATGCCAGACAAAATGAAGCAAGGTTCAATGAATGGATGAGAGTGGTCGCGAATATGACCATGAAGAGTGAAAAGCGCACCCAAATGCCCTTTCTACGAATGTGAAGACCATGCGGGACAGGGCACAGCATTTTAAAGGAGCTGGGTCAGCCTGGAAGGGGAGACCCAACAATCACGTACCTAGAGACAGACCAGAGGTGGAGTCACACTCTGTGGTTGCGGAGACGTGCAGTAGCGATGGGTGACTGTCCTTTCTTCCTTCCACTGAGCTCTCCTAGGATATTGAAGAAAATTCTAGCAAAGGTGGTGATGGTGTTGGGGGTTTCCCAGAGGGAGAGAAGAAAGGGTGCTTCCCCACTCCTTTCTCGTATTCTTCATCATGTCACGAACTTGCCCTGGACAAGGAAGACAAAGCAAAATCATGCTTCTTGGGGAAAGTCCCAAATTAAGTCACAGTATCCGCTTGGGTGGAGTTTAAGAGAAGTTCCAGTGGAAGGGGGTAAGGAGGCGGGGCTTGCCTAGGATGGAAGGGAAAAGAAGGCAGAAAACAATATCCAATACCATACCTCTGCCTGGCAGCAATCAACACTTGTTATTTCATTTGCAAGGTTTGGTTCCTGGGAACACCTGCTCCTCTATTCCCTGAGCAGCTGATGTCCTTGAAACCAGAATGCCGCTTCCCAGGGAGGCAGAGAGACACCAGCAAACACAGCTGGCAGGAGTGACCCGGCTGACCTTCCCTCCTTCCACCAGCCCTGCACCTTTGCTAGCAAGGCCAACCCACCAGCTGCTTCCTCCCTCCACCACAGCTGAGACCCGCTCTGCAGGAACCCCTGGCACTCGTGTTTGCCAAGGAATCTGGTCGATTGTTCCTGGCCCATGTTCTGAGCTCTCCGGTGGGGCTCCAGGCCAGTGGAAGGGAAATAAAAGGGTCCCTACGCCCCCTCCTGAGCTACTGCCCAGGCCTCTCCATCTCTGACTATGCTTCTCCAGCTTGGGACTAGGTCACCATCGAAAAAGGTTTTTCCCTTTCTCTCCATATCAGGGGGTTCTCAAAGTATGGTTCTGAGACCAGCAGTACCACCCAGGAGCTGATTTGAAATGCAAATTCTCAGACTCCATCCCAGACTGACCAAAACAGAAGCTCAGGATGAGGTCCAGCAATCTGCTTGCAGAAGCCCTCCAGAGGATTCTGATGCATACTGACGTTTGAGAACCCCGGTCCCCAGGAAGCACAGGAACAGGGGGCCTGAGATTCTACCACTTGCCGTTGTTCTGTTGCTCACCCCAGTGGTAGACTCCTGGATTGGTTCCAATTTTTCTTACAACAACAATAAGTCTGTACAGGACATTCTTTCATATACATCTTCATGGACCCATGTGAGTATTTCTTAAAAATAGATTTGCTAGGATAAAAGCTGCATGTTCAGACACTGATGGATATGCCAAGTGGCCCCCAGAAGGTTGCCCCAATTTGCATTCCCACCTCAGAAAATGAAAGGACCCCTGTTCCCTCAGACCTCCCAGCTTAAACTCAGCGTTCTCAATGTTTTCATTTTCTTTTCCAATCTGAGAGGTGAAAATGATATCTTGTTTTGATTTGCATTTCTTTAAGAGTGAAATTGAGCATCTTTTCTTATGTTTATTAGGCATTTTAGCATAGAACTTTTTTTGGCTATCTCTATTTTCAGCAATCAACATGCATGACTTGTGTAATAAAAAAAGAAAAATGCTGTCCCCTCTTTTCTGCAAAATGCTTTGCAGTCTCCTAAAGGAGATGCACAGAAGTTTTAGGGTTGAATGTAGGGTGTCCAGCTGTGATGGGGGGTGTCCCCAAGGACATAGGGCTTTCAGTACTAAGAGCAGAAATGTCCCCAACAAACCAGAATGAGCTGGGCACCCAGTTGAGTGACTTGCTCAGGGCCTCACACAGTAAAGCAGCAGCCAGGCTGAGGGGAGGCTCCCAGCCGCTGGGCCCCAGTCCACGACTCCTTCTCCCCCAGGATCTCAGCTCATGGAAAAACAGAAATGGACAAAGAGGAGTGGCGACAGATGTGGCAATCTGTCCCAATTAGACCCGAAGTCCCTTTTGCAGATTTATCTCAAGCTCAGCACTTATCATAAAGCCTGGCAGAGTCTGTAGCTGGAATTAGACTGAAACATCACCCAAGGTTGAGGAGGGGAGAGAACACTTAGTATCTAGGTCACACAGAATTGGGATCCACACAGTGAGTGGTTTTCGCTAGGGAATGTAGCTGCAAGGCCATGGGCTTTGGGGTAGAGCACTTGAGTCTAACAAGCTACAGAGACTGGGAAGTCTGCTCTGATTCTCAGTTTTCCCATCTCTAAAATGGGACCAGAGATGCCTACATTATGGCCAAATGGTCCAGACAGAAGCAGGACATGCAGAAGAGAAGGCCACAGAGTAGATGGTTCCTTCTCTGGTTAACCAACAAAATTGAATGGAGTCACTGTCAAAGATCCTGTGGCCTTATCCAATAATTTGTGATTCGGGCAGCAGCCAACCTAGCATCCGATGTAGAGCTATGCAAGGCAGGTGATTCTACAGGCAGAAGGGTGCAGGAACGAGAGTTGCACTGGCCTCGAGCGGATTGGTTCCGGCCAGGTCACGCTCCCTTAGGGCCGCGGGGCCTCGCAGGCAGAGGACCTTACCAGCGCTGCCCTGGCAAGTCCCACTCACTGCTTTGAGCCTCCACTTCTGGGGAGCCGACGCTGGAGTTGTCTTGGTTTGGTGACATGAGCTTAGCATAAGGGACTCCCTTTAGGGCCTGTTGTCTTCCTCACAAAGTGGGAAGTGCCAGCACCCAGAGACACTTGCCCAGTTGCCACGAGCGAGTGACCAGCATCTGCCAGTGCCAGTAGGAAGAGGCACATTTTCTACCTAGAAGGAGCCCTCCCCTGGCCAAGCTGTGTCCACCAGACGAGACACCTTTTGCAAATGCACACAGAGGCGCGGTATGGACTGCAGCCAACCTCATCTGCATTTTCCCTGTACTGTGGGGGGCCCTCGAATCTCTTTGAGCCCCACCCCCGGCGTGTGGAGGACAGGTTCCTTTCCTGCGGACCCCATCCTCGGCTTCAGATGACCCTGACAGGTCATATGAAGAGCTCATTATGAATCAGATCACTTGCAAACGAGGAAGCTTCCTAAACACAGACACCAGGCCCCAGGAGTCCCTCCACGAGGCGGGTGGTGGCCGGGGAGGAGCGAAGGGTCACGGTGAGTTCAGCAGAGCCTCAAACGGGGCTTTTGCAGACACCGAGATAGACCCCAGCTCTAAAGCCTCAAGACCTTCACCTCGACGTGGGCCTGTGTGTTTACAGACCCCACAGGGGCCGGCTGTGGCTAAGCAGGGGTGTCTTTGGGTAGAATACCAATCCTCCCGGCAAGCAGCCTCTGTTCAATTAAGAGAAGAAAAGATGACTGCTAAATGTTCAGTCTCCTTCCATGCCTACAAATATCCAACCCCAGGGAAATGGCAATCTAATGTATTCCGAGATGATTTAAACTCATTTAAATAAAAAAAGAAAGAATTCTGCAGCAGAAAGAACAGGGGGTTTGATGACTCCACAGAACAAGCCAAAAATGTGGATTGGAAAAGAGAAAGCACCAGGGGGACAAGGATGCCAGCCCTCTGGCCAGCCGGACAGGAGGTGAGCTGTGCGCCTCGTGAGCCAGGATAGATGGCTCCTTAGCTCTGTTTTCAAAGTTAAACCCAAATGAATTATCCAGGACCAGGGAGAGCTGCTATCAATTAAACTGCAATAATGTGCTGATAAGAGAGCCGTGTGATGATAAAATAAGGCTCGTGCATTCAGTTGCCCACATGATGTACACCCCCTAACCGAGGCCCAGCCCCTCCCCACATCGGTTACATTCACAGGGATGTGGGCTCGCACCCCTCTGGTGCTCTCAGATGCAGGCCCTTGCCCTTGGCATGACAGTCTCCTGAGACGTCCCAGGGACGTGTCCACACACACAGACCTTGTGCACAGGTACAGCCGGGTGGTACCCCACACCTAACAAGATGGTGGGGAACTTGGCGGCTCCAGCAGCATCCATTCTCACCCTTTCAGGAAGTTTCCACCCGCCATGCCCTTGTACTGACTTAGCATCTCTGAATCTGGTGTATAAATCTGGCACCTTCAGAAGCATCTTGCTACCACATGGGGAGAGCTTGTCTGAGAGTGCTGCCAACCCAGGAAAACAGAGTCTTGGGAGATTCCTGTGACATCATCTCTGCACCTGGATCCAGCCATACCTGAAGTTGATCCTAGCCCTGGATTTTTCAGTTACATGAGCCAGCAGGTGCCCCGTTTTGCTTAAGCCAATTTGAGTCAGATTACGTGTCACCTGCAACCCCAAAGACTGAATTGTAACCAGACTACCTCCTCATGACACACTGGGGTTTCCAGAGAGGCGACAACTCAAGAAGGGGGGCAGGGGAGAGGTTAGGGCAGGAGTCCAGGTTGCTAGGACACAGACTTGGGGGTGAAAGTTCTCTCCATCCTAAAGTCTCTGTGGTGACTGTGGGCCTTCGGTGGTGTTTTTACAGTTGCAGGGAACAGTCTGAAGTTATTTCAAAACAGTCTGAAGTTATTTCCAAGTCCTCAAAGCTGAGTAACCAGGGGGATTTTATTAGATATATTTGTTCCATAATCCAGCATCTCACAGATATCCAAGAGTTTCTTTAAAGCTGCCTCTCCACCCTCCCACACAGAATTCTCCTGTTGCTTCTCAGACCTGAAAAATAAGATGAAAAAGCACCTGTCACGATGGTCCGAGCCGACTCAGCCTCCCACCCCAGCGGCCGGCGGAGCCGCCTGCTCTCGGCTCCCGGGAACCTCGCTCGCTGTGGCCAAGCTGACTTCTGATCTGCAAGGCAGAGGCAACAGCTGAAATGCAACACAAAGCGACACTCTTTATATTTTCATTTCTACTAGCCCTTTATAATGATTCCTTATGGAACTGAAACGTAAATGGCTCAAGACTGATGGTAATAGAACATTTAATTGTTTGCTTGTCTAACTCTCTCAGCCCTAATTAAATATTGTTTTCCATCGAGCAGCTTCCACTGTGTTGTTTTCTTCCTGTCGCCGAGGAGAGCCGGGACTGAGGCAGAATTCAGATGAGCCAGGCCACTCAGCTGGCCGCGGAGCCCTCTGGAGGGGTGATCTCAGCCAGGTCCTGGGGGAGGAAGCCGGTGCTGAAGAGCGATTAGGAGGGGTCCGCTCGCCTCGAAGGGCTGCCCCAGAAAGGCTGAGCTCTGGGTGTGAAATGCTAAGCCGGCAGCTCCGCTTTCTCTCCGGCCCAGCCCAGAGTGCTACCTTCAGCGGCGCCGGAATCCCGCCTCCAGGCCACAGCACCGCCAGGCCAGGTCCAAGCCACCATCACCTCACATCCAGGTGACAGTGCAAGTCTCTGGGCGCCCTGCACCAGCCCCTCTTCACTGCGGACTGGCCCCTTCACAGCTCCGCACCCCAGAGCCCCACGACCCCCGGCTGGCTGGGGGGAAGCCCGGCTGGGTCCTCTGAGCCCCACTCCTCGCCTTCTCCCTCTGCTCACTCAGCCCCGCTCCTCTGACCTTGAGTGTTCTTCACCCCCCTGCGGGCTCTTCTCTTGCCCGTTGTTACCTGCACCTGGAGTACGTCCCTCCCCGAATCTACGTGCCCGGCCTGCTCGCCTCCTTCGTGCCTCTATTCCAAGGCCACCTTTCAGTGGGTCACCAGCCTCTCCGGCCTCCATCTTGGCTTGACTTTCCTCTGTTCTTTCTGCTCTTTGACATGCGCTGTACTTCACCTACTCATTTTGTTTATCTCCCACTGCTCCAAAGGTAGCTCCGGGAGGGCGAAGATTTTGCTCTGTGGGGGCTTCACAGCTGAATGTGCAGTTTCTAGAAAAATGAAGATTATTTTTGAGGGAACGAATGAGTAAATGAATAGTCTGTCATTCATTTCTGGTTATGAATTCCAATAACCAAGGTCTGCTCCAGGCCAGGAAGCCGGCTGCATTTGCATTTTGCTTTCTACAGTTTGAGGCATTGAAGGAGTCTTTCCCAGAGAGATGGAGAAGCTAAGGGCAGAGTGGAGGCCACACGCAGCAGGAACTCCTGCCCTCCAGCCGTAGATGCTGCCTTAAACCTAGACGGGATGATGGCAGAGGAGGGGCCTGGAGCTGGAGCTGGGAAGGGCCCTGGGTCATAGCAGAGAAGGGGGAAGTGGACTCAGTGAGCTTCTCTGCAGGCTTCAGAGCAAGGGGCCATTTCCTGAGTGGACAGGGCATCTCCATGACCGCCCAGGGAGCATGTGAGTGCTCTGGGGATAGTTTTATCTCTTAGAGCATCAGGACAACCCAGGAGAAATTCCTGGAACAGGAAGAGGGAAAGATTGTGGGATTGCCAGGACACCCCCTTGCACTGGACGTTGGTATAGAAGAGTATAGTCATGTGATGCGGGTAGTTGGGGGTCCCCAGTCATGGCTGAGACCTTGAGGATGATGGTTGCCTGGGGCCACTCCTTCCCAAACTTCTCTACCAGCTTCTTCAAGCTGGTAGCCTCTTCACAGATGGGGCAAACATGAGCCAGGCCATATACAAGAAGTTGAGGTTCTCCTTGAAGTCCTCCACCCCGACCTGTCCAGCCAGCTGGGGGAAGGGGGATGTTCCCCACGTGGCAACCTCAGCCAGTTCCACATGGTGGGGAGGGGGACCCTGGAGCTAGCTAGCTAGGGTCATGTGACCCATCTCCAGGACCAAATGAGCAAGACACATCCTTCCCCAAAGACTCCTGGAGACGGGGATTCCTCTGCTCATCAGGTTTGAGTACCCATCGAGTTCGATCTAGCATGTACTTATTTGTCAGTTTTTCAAAGTGTGCATTTTACACCTGGACAGTTGTGTCAAGTCAGAAATGCTATGCCTGTGTCCTTCTGTGACACCTTACGCTGCGTATCAATCTTTGTCTACACCTGCTTTGAGGAGAATCAAACTTTCCAGACATTTGTCTCTTTGATTTATCTTTTCAAAGTTCTGCTTCTTGATTTGATTAATCAATTCTACTCACTTTTTGCTTTGTGATTAATGTATGCTCTTATCTTTTATTAATTTCTCCCTCTCACTTTTATTTTGCTACTCCTTTTCTGGCTTCTTATTTTGAATTCTTAACCCAATTATTTTCGATCTTTCAACATTTAAGCATATTTATTTTAATAATAGTAGCTTCCGCATATGGATTTCACAATGAATTACTTCAGTCACTCCCCATATGTATTTTTATACAGTGGCCTCATCATCTTAAATGTCTAAATAGTCTCTCTTTTCAGTATTAATTGCCACTTGGATAGAAGTTATTTTTTATTTTGTTTAATTTCCAAGTGGCTCTCATTTATCTTAATTTAGGCAGGCACTTGCTATTAATGTGATCAGGAAATACAGTTTGTAAAAATTTTAATTGAGGGAATTTGTGGTGGATTTTTTAAACCTATTTTACATTCCTGAAACACTGTATCCATCAAGAGAGGTTAGGTTAGGCTGCAGTAACAGAGAACCAAAAACAAAATCTCTGTGGCTTAAATGACAAAGGTGGTTCCTTGCTCATACCACAAGCTGATAACAAGGAAGTTAGGGGTTCTCGCCATAGTCATTTAGGGACCCAAGCAGACAGAAGCTCCAGGATCACAGAGGCAGAGAAAGAGAGAACCTGGCTCTTAAAGTGTCCTCGGTGACCATTTCATTGGACAAAGTAAATTCAGATGCCAGAGTTCAACAGAGTGCGTGGGAGACTTGCACTCTCAATGGAGAGCACTGAGTATTCATGGATAAACATCCCACTGAACACTTTCTACACATCTTCATAAAGCACTATGGTAGCTTCTGGAACACTGCAAAGACTGCTGAGGACACTGGAGACCTGCCCAGAGCCAAGGCAACACCATCTAGTCTCTGTCTGAACATTTCATATAAACAGAATGATGCATTCTATGGCCTTGTATGATTGGCTCCTTCCACTTCACATGTTTTGAAGGACTACCCATGTTGTAGCATGTATTGGTACCTCTTTTTTTCCTGAACATTATTCCACGGTATGAATACAGCACATATTTTAATCCATTCATTGGGAGATGGGAGATGGACATTTGAGTTGCCTTTTTTTTGCTACTGTGAACAAGGCTGCTATAAATATTCATGTTCAAGTTTTTGTTTGAACACCTGTTTTCAGTTATTTGGGGTATAATCCTGGGAGTGGAATTATTGGGTTATATGTTAACTCTGTTTAACTTTCTGAGGAAATTTCAAGCTGTATTGCAAAGTAGCAGCACTGATATACGTTCTCACCAAAATATGTTAAGTGTTCTGACTCGGAAATAGATGTAAATGTATATAAACTGATATCTCATCATGGGCTTGGTTTGCATTTCCCTGATTGTTAATGATGTTGACAGTTTTTCCTGTGTTTTTTAGTCATTTGCATATCTCTTTTGAGTAACTGTCTATTCAGATTCTTTGCCAATTTTTACATTGGGTTGTCTTTGCATTGTTGCGTTGTAAGAGTTCATATATATACGTACAAGCTTCTTACAGAAATATGGTTTGCAAAAATCATCTTCCATGCTATGGGTTGCCTTTTCACTTTTCAATATTATCCTTTAAAGAACAAAAGTTTTTAATTTTGATGGCATCAAATTTATCCACTTTCCCCCCTTCTGTTTGTTTTGATGTGCAATGACAAAGATTTGCAGCTAAGTTTTCTTCTAAGAATTTAAAAGGTGTAGCACTCACTTTTAGGTCTTTGATCATTTTGAATGAACTTCTATTTATAGTGTGTTAAAGTGTCATCTTCGTTCTTTTGCATGTGGTAGCTAGTTGCTTCAAAACCATTTGTTGAAAAGACTGCTCTTTCCCCAACTGGACTGTCTTAATAAACTTTGTTGAAAATCAGTCTACTGTAAATGTTAGGGTCTTTTTCTAGATACTCGATTCTATTCCATTGATCAGTGTGTCTGTCCTTACACCAGTACCACACTGCCTCGATTACCATAGTTTTCTAATAAGTTTTGAAATTAGGAAGACTGAGTCCTCCAACTTTGTCCTTCTTTTTCAAGATTTCTTTTTGATTATTCATGGTCCCTTAGATTTCCATTTTAATTGTAGTACCAAGCTGTCAATTTCTGCCAAGGAGCCAGTTGTGGTTTTGATAGGGATGTCACTGAATCTATCGATCAATTTGCCATCTTATCGACACTGTCTTCTAGCTCATCAGTATGGGATGTCTATTTATTTAAATTCTCCTTAATGTCTTTCAATATTGTTTTGTAGTTTTAGTGTGCCAATTTTGCAGCTCCTTTGTTTAATTCTGAACATTTTAATCCTTTGATGCTGTTAGTAAGTGGAATTGATTCTTTCATTTATTCTGTGTCTTCCTTAGTTCACTTATTCATTTCCAATTTTTTCTTTCTGCTGGAGAACTCCTTCAAGTTAATTTCTTATATCATTCATTCACTGGATGAAGATTAGGGAAATAATCCTCTTCCAGTTAACACCAAGCACCAGATAGTATTTAGCTACTTTACATGTATGACACGGAGGCACGTAAATGTGAGACAACTTGCTCAAGGCCACCAAGTTAAGAAGTGGTAAAGTTGGGCTTGAACCCAGCGGTCTGGCTCCAGAATCCACAATTTCAAAAGTGCTCCTCCTAGCTGCAGGAAGTTGGTGCTATTCCTCAAGGTCAGAAAGAAGCCAATATCAGAGTCGCATTGAACTAACATTTGTTGAACATCTAAACATTTGGGGAAATATCCACTCTACCTCTCTCAGAGGTTGTGAAACAAGAGCTGCTTACACCTGTGCTCCTCCCGTCCTTCCCTTCCAGTCGGCCTGCTCCCCAGGTAATCCCACGCTGAGCCTCCCTAAACACTTCTGCCCTGGCCTGCTCTCTGGGAACCCTCGGGGGGGGGGGGGCGCCTGCCTTCTCCTCTGAGCTGGACAGGCCACTGGTCATCCAGCTTTGCCTACAGCCACTTCTGGTCCCACTGGGGGAGCAGAGGGTGGTGACCTCCTCAAGCAGATCACGGCTGCAGCGAGGGCCCAGGCTCTCTGCCATCAGCAGGCAAGAGGGTCTGCCTGCTGAAGCCCCTAACTCCACCCGCAGGCTGGGGAGAAGGCATGCAGGGGACACGAGGGTGGCTGTTAAGTAGAAAGAGCCACGCATGTCGCCCTTTTGTTATTCCCTTCTGCACTGTCACTTTGACAAGCTCAGCCTGACACAGGGGCATTAATTTTTCATGCTGCCCTGCCACAGACACACAGATTTGTTTGGAGTGATGATAAATGAAATGCAAATGTGGCTGGAAGCCCAGGGCTGAGATGCTGAGACTACAGGTCACACCCACCCCGCCTCACCCCGCTGTCCTCTAACACGCCCCGCTGCTGTTTTAAGTCTGCCCAGCCCGTGGCTCCGTAGCAAAAGGTGACCGCCCAGGAGAGGGAATACAGTATTCTCAGTGGGTGGCAGGAAAGTTGATTAAGAAAAATTCACTCCCTCACCAGGGCTTCTGATCTCTTGTTTATCTTCATTTGAACCTTCCTGGGTAGATGTGTTTTAATTGCCAGCCCTCTCCATTCTTTTTCCGGAAGCAGGCAGGGCATAAATTATAAAATAAATAAATGATTAAGAAACATCTAATTATTGTTATTAGTTTCTTACTTGAAGGTACTTCCAAGCTGCTTCTTATTAAAGTCATTCATCAGGGAGCCGCCGTGCCCTTTCTGCAGGCGCTGTTCCCGGGACCCGTGCGGGACTGGCTGTCTCCTTCAACACGTGGTGCTTAATAAACGCGGGGAATATTGATGGCCGCGAGTTCCTCCCTCGGCCTAAACTCCAGCGTGATGGATGGACGCTTCCTAAACATGGCGACTATTTCTCCGGCCATTCATCAGCCCTACTGCAAACACAGGTGTCAGCGGCGCGGACTGCAGCCTCTAACCGCCTCCCCTGGCGCTGCGTGGGCAGCACAGCCCGCAGCTCCCGCACGGGGACCTCATCAATTTTTCATGTGCTGCAGTCCCTTGACTTATTAAATATTTATAACAATGTCATTATTTACCAAACAAGCTACCAGGCTGCGTCCAAGGCCCCCGGAGTCAGACCCCTGAGCATTCGAGGCAGGGACCTCCCTCCAGCGCCCTGCAGTGCTGGGAGCCTCTTGAGCAGAGGTGGTGGCTTTTCCATCTCCTTCGAAAGGTTCTCTCCGGGCTCCCAAAGACGGGACTGCGGGGCCAGAGGTGCATCGTGCTGCTGGAGACCACAGCATGATGGAGCTGAGGGTGTCACAGAGCTGAGGGCTCTCCCGCCCTCGCCTTCCATCCTGGTGGTGCGCAGGCCTTGCGGGTCCTCTGGTCCACTCTCCACAGGCGAGAGCTCTAATGCTTCCAGGTAATGGCGGCGAACATCACAGGCAAGAGACCAAGAACTCACTCCACGGACTTTCGCTGAGCTCCTGCAAGTCCAGGCACTTTGCCAGCGTTGAGGGGTCACAGTGTTCCAGACACGGGAGGTTGCCTCCCTATCACTCACTCCCTGGAGTTTCTTCTCTGCCAGTGCCCACCCACCCATCCCCAATGCTGGCTGGACATGTCAGATCCTCCCTTCCTTCTCTTTTCCAGCCACTCGTTTCATAGGCAGGTAAGCAAGATCCTGTTCTGTGGGATGTGAGATGTAGTTTTCAGATACTGGGAGTGAGTCTAGAGACTCACTGATCAAGAGACACAGGCAGAGAAAGGCCCCACCTTCAACCAAATGCAGTCAAGTTTACAGAATGATGGCAGCCAGTGATGCCAAATCTGAGGGAAAATTTGCTGATAAAACGAAATGCTAATATGTGAATATGCTGAGAATGGCAGCAAGAGTAAGGTCTTGGTCATTGATGACACTGTCAGGGCTGTGGGCAGCCCTGCACCTGCCCTGCATATGAACTTCCTGTTAAGTTAGGCTTTTAAGATGCCTTTCTTTCACTAGTAGAATACCAAAGTAATAAAGATCATTGCAGGCAAAAATCATGGCTGGGTGCTAAAATTAATGGGTCAAAGTTTGGGAAGAGGCAGGATATTTGCGCTAACAATATCGTCTACAAGAGTTAAGGACAATGGGAAGATTGAAACTTTACAATGGAGAAACCCAGAAAACACCACCTTAACCAAGTGACCAAACATCGCCAATCATAAGATGTGTCAAAGTCACTTACCCCCACTGAACTGAGAAAAGTATCTTGCTAAAGATGTGAACCCTCAACCTAATCGTGACAGTGTGAGACAAACTGAGGGATATTCTAAATAACAGCTGGCCAGTGTTCTTCAAAATTGTCAAAATCATTAAAGACTGGAGCTGCCATAGACTAGAGGAACAAGAGTGTTGTGACAATTAACTACAGGGTGGGATCTGGGATTGGATTTGAAATCTACATAAAGCCTGTCATTTAGTTAATAGTACCACACCAGTTAATTTCAGCCTTGATAATTGTACCATGGTTATGTAACATGCTGACATTAGGGGAAACTGGATAAAGAGTATATGGGAATCCTCTGAACTAGTTTTGCAACTTTTCTCTAAGTCTAAAATGTTTTAAGTTGCAAAAAATTGAGATAAGGAGGCTCTACTAAATTATTACCACAAAGGAGAAATTTCCCCATTTCCTGAGTGTACTATAGTAAAAATTACTGAGATAACTTTATACAATTTAGAGAATTCACCTCTGGTAACTGCAGACCTGTGCTGATTATTAAATTTCCTTATTTAATTTAGTGTAGAGTATTAGAGCTATAATGTAAAAACAAAAACATAAACTTTGAGGTAATAGGCCTAGGTCCATATCCAAGACCTGCCACTTATTACCTATATAATTTTTAGATAAGTCGTTTGCTCTGTGTCTCAGTATACGTACATAAATAACTGAAATGATGGAGCATACTTTGGCTGGACATTTTGTCACTTAGAGCTCAAAGCGTCCTAAATGACACAAGTTGGAACAGAGCAAAGACAGACTCTTCTCTCATGGTAACTAATCCTGGTGGGGAAGACACAGGGTACACTAACAAGGAAATAAGAATTTTGGAAACTTTGAAGTGATATGAACATTCAGCGGGGTCCTGAGACAAAGATTAACTGCATGTGGGAGGATGTTAGTGGATGTGGTGGCCTAAGGAGGACTTCTTGAAGTTCCATTTGAGATGAAGAAGGACTTGCCACATGAGCATCGAGGGCGAAGAGCATTCCCAGCAGAGGAACAGCAGTGCCGAGGGCCTGTGGCCCAGATACTAAGGTTTCTGTGCCTCAGATGAAGGAAGTGTGATGGTACATGGCCAGGGAGAAGTGGGCAGTCTGATGCAGACACCCCATCAAGAGACCATGGTGGCTTACACCTGGGTGTTATCAGAGAGGCAAAAGAGGAATGGGAAGATTTAGAACTTAATTGCAGAAAGTTTGTCAGTAGATCTGAGGTAAGGATGAAGGTTGATGGAAAGAATAGAGTCAAGGATGGATCCCTGGTTTTTGGAACAAGCAGCTGTGTGGATGGTGATGCCATTTACTGAATCCTAGAAGAGTGTGAAAAAAATGGATCAGAACAAATAAAGAAACAATGACTGAAAAGCTTCCAAGTCTGATTCATGAAATGCAGGAAAAAAACAATTTTTTAAATCCCACCCCTAGACCCAGCTATACTAAAACTCATGAAAATAAAGAGAGGCATCTTCAAATCATTCAGGAGGAAGAAAAAAAAAACTTCAAAGGAATAGCTTTATGACTAATAACTGACTGATCAGCAGAAACAATAAAGGGCAGACAACCATGGGAGAAAAATGAAAGAAAAGAACTTCCAACCTAGAATTCTATTCCTAGTGAAAATAGCCTTCAAAAGCAAAAGCAAAATAAAGACACTTCCAATCAAATAAAAACTAAAAGAGTGCATTATTAGCACATGTTTCAAAAAGAAATACTAAAGGGAGTTCTTCAGACAGAAAGAAAATGATCATAGAAACAGTGAAATGCAGGAAGAAATGAAGAGCAATGTAAATATATTGGTAAACCTAAGTGAACACTGGCTTCCAACATTAACAATATGGTTAGTTATATGAGATTATACAGGTGTCTGTGTATACACAACAACCAATAGCACTTGGTGGAAAGGGGAAAATGGAATAGAAGTGTTCTGGGTTTCTGAAAGGGTAAAAATTAGTAATGTTTCTTTGACTCTTCTAAATCAAAAATGCTTGTTGAAATCACAAGGGTAATCATTAAAAGAATGAATTATAAACAAGTGAACAGAGGTGGAGGAATGGAATTTTTAAATTGCTCAATTCATCTAAGAGAAAGGCAAGAAAGAAGAAAAATTACAAAACAGGTGCAGCAAATTAAAAAAAAAACAGAAAGGTCATAGAAAAAACCAAATATATTAGTGTAATATATTCGATGTCAATAAACCAATCCCTTCAATTAAGCCTTCCCATGATCATGTACAGATTAACTGCCATGTTTTACAGAAGAATTTTACATCTAGAGAAATACATATCCAAGTTTGTTCTGCTTGGAAGTCATGGGACTAGAATTTGACCCTAGCAGCCTGTCCCTGGGGCCTGAGCAGTTACCTCTCCAGATGCTTCCCTCTTCTCTGTTCACCTAACACTGCCTTAGGTCAGCCCTTTCCCAGGCAGCACCCATATTCCTGCAACAAGCTCCTAACCATGCTTGCTGGGCCCATGTTGTTGCCATGGTGACCATGCTAATGCAAACTGGATCTCATCTCTCTCCTAAATTAAAATCTCCCTGGATTCTCATTTACTTCAGAACAAATGTAGTAGGTCATAAAGTGTGCTTCTAGATAGGGCCTCTACAAGTCCTTCTCTCCGTCATCCACTGCTTCCTGCTTTTGCGCCCCATACCCTAAAGTACGAGCAGTCTCCCAGTCTGGAATGGATGTTCCCACACCCCCTCCTCTTTAAAACCCAACAGGTGGCCCCTGATCCCATCACCACTGTCACTATTACAAATAGCATCATGGGATGTGTTCCCTGTGCCAGGCACTGTGCTGAATGCTTACATGTATTAGTCCTGTTTACTCCTCACAATGGTATAGGCAGGTACTGTTCTCCATTTTCTAGATGGCAAGATGGACTCAGAAGGGTTTAGTGGCTTACCCAAAAAATCCATGCATTCAGTCAATACCATGTGCCTGGCACTCTGAGGAGCTGGGAAAAGAGCAGTGAACAGCAGACATCCCCACTCTCCTGTGAGCTCACACACAGACTGTGGCAGCTGCTAAGCACTATGGAGTCATAAGGGAGGAAAGAGAATGGGGAGTGAGCGGTGATGTTTTGGAATGGTGGTCAGGGAAGGTTTCCCAGAGACAGTGTCATTCCATTGATAATGTACAGGAAATAAAGGAGCAAGCGGGACAGATGTCTACGCAGAGCATCAGGAACCAAGCGCGAAGTAGAGAAGCCATGTCTTGGGAGCTTTAAGTAAATGGCGTGGCAGTACTTGCTTAATTACCAACCAGCTTGGCACTGATTAGCTAGCAAGCTTGCTGAGGGTGTGGCTATGCCCCCAGCACCAAGGTCCACAGGAGACATTGTGGAACCAAGGAGCTCAGAGTTCAATTTTGTAGTGAGACAGTTTAAAGGGGACTTCTCCCATCACCACCTTTCATAGACTTGGAACTCCAAGGCGGGCACCATCCCCCCACCCCATGCCTTCCCTTCCTTTCTCTGAGGGAACGATGAATGTAACACCCTGGCTCTGAGTCTCAAGAACTTCAATTTTGAGTGAGACAGTTTAAAGGGGACCTTCTCCTATCACCACCTTTCATAGACTTGGAACTCCAAGGCGGGCACCATCCCCCCACCCCATGCCTTCCCTTCCTTTCTCTGATGGGACCAAGAATGTAACACCCTGGCTCTGAGTCTCAAGAACTGGCCCTAGAGCCCGTGGGCCTCTGAATGCCCCCGAAGTCAAAGGAAGGCACCAAGGGCCACAGTGGCAGGAAAAGTATGCAGAGAAACCTTGACCATTCAATCATTTTGAAAATAATCTTCCAAATTCTAAGCAGACAGACAAAATGATCCTCAAATATCTGCAGGACAATTAAATCTACGCTTTCTAACATGCACACTTCCAGGAATAATGAAACCTCTTGACTAGTCAGTGGACTACATGGTTAAACTCTTCACAGAACCTAAAGCCAAACTTAACCATTTAAAGAGGTTTGTAACTGAAGCAAGGGCATGTGGCTCACCCCTGTCCTGCCAGGAGTGGTCTCTCTGCACCAAGCCCAAGCCATAATGCCATGCTTTCGGCAATTATCTGCTCTGTGGTGCGTATTTGTTTCTACCGAGAATGATGGCTGGTGGTGTCATCTAAACAGAACCCCACCCCCCTCGCTGATGATGCTCTCAAATGGTATTGAATAAGCATTTCCAGACGACACTAAGCATAAATGCTCTGGACTTTGAAAATACACTTGGCAGTGATCTTTAGTGCCCCCAAGTGACCACAAGTGGCACGACATCCTTGATAGGCAGTCAGGTCCTGAGGGGTGTAACGTTCAGAGACAGGATGCTTAACAGCAAAGCTCTCAGGGGCAAGAGTGGGCATAGATGAGAATGGTCCTTTTCTGTTATTTCCTCCCATCATGAAGTTTGGCACAAGAGAGAAATATTAGGAAATATTGAAATCAAGTCGGAATGTGAATTCTTGTCCATGGGTTTCCATGGCTTAGGGCAAAATGCCTCTTTGAGAAAGTGAGAACCATCATCCCTAGCTGTGAAAGCAAAGCAAGCAGAGTTGGGCTTAAGATTTTATGGGTGTATCTGCAACTTGTTTTCTCACTTAATACCTTGATTTAAAGCATTTTGTATAAATCAGAGAAACAAACACAAACCCAATTCCTGCATAATTTCCAAGGTTCATCAACACCAAAAAGATTTAAGGTGGCAAGAGGAGAAAGAGAAATATGGCTTGGAGAGGGCATCATGTAATAAATTTATTATATTTTGTTACATTTTCCACTTTTCTCTTAATTCCAACTGTATACTATATAATCAACTGCTGTTCCAGAAATAAAATGTTTTAAACATAAAAATAGAAATTCTGCTTCTTGAAAGTGCATACACCTTGAATAAAACGTACAAATAAATAACAGACGTCAGTGGCACATCTCATGCACTTGATCTAAAATAATTTAAAATGTATGATACACTTCTCTTCCAGCCTCAAGGAGAGACGTCCTGCGTTCCGTGTGACTGCACAACTAAAGAGGAAAATTACACAGAACTCACTCTGAGTGGTGCTTGAAAATACCAGAGCATTTTGTGCACAGCGATATGACATGCAGCTTTTAAGACAACTATAGAAATTCCAGTGTAAAAACTCAAGAGTTCAATCAAGAACCTACTTTTGTAACGGGGCCTGAATTCAATTTTAACCAGTGGTGAGAGGCACAGTTGGTGAGCAAACCTCTAGGGAAGAGAAGTATCTGAGCCTCCGCTTTGGAAGCCCCCCAATGACCGCCTCCCCTTCGGTGTAGACGCCAGCCGGTGAAGAATAGCACCTGGGAGATTTCATATTGCATTGTCGTGACTACAACAGGGAACCCCGCCCTGGCTGGGCTTTCAGAGGAGCCATCTCCAACTCGGATTTTTACTTCTTTGTTCCTTGAACTGCTGAAAACACCAGATAAGTTGTATTTTTGTTTTTTGTAGGCCGCATGATGCTGAGCAGGATAAAACCACCCTAGCAGCACAGCAGACTATTCTAAGTATGTCGTAGTGCATTCAGCTCACCACAGATTAAAACTAAATTTCATTTGCCTCCATAGGTAACATAAAACTGCCAAATTTTTAGATATTATCTGATGTTTTTAATAACATGAAAAAATACTGAGGATTACTGAAAAATAAAAAGACTCCAAATAAAATACTTCACATTCATTTTAAACTAAAAACCATTCCTAAAACTACATTCTGTGTAGAGAATGAGCTAAAAAGGAAATTCAGCAGCAACCTGGGGTTTGTTATTATACAAAGGGACGGCTAGTCTGTCAGAATCAGGGACAGCTTTTCCAAGGTCCTTAAAGGCTTTTCTAACTCGGGGTGTCTTCCCTGCTCCCCTGTGGGTCTGGACATGCCACACACCCAGGGGGAAGCCTCTGGGAAGGACACGACCCCCGAGAGCCACTCCACATGCTCCAGCAAACTATAGACCACAGAGTCCCATCGGACAGGCACGTGCTGGGCCGCCCCCAAAAGGCTCTACCTCCAAAATCAGCCCTTGAGCCAGAAAGTCCCCCTCATTTTAAACCGTAGGCTGCTATCGGTAGTTCTCAAGCTTTCATCCCCTCTCCAAACAAGCGGAGGTCACGGACAACTCAGCCCCACCGAGGACTTCCTACGGCGATTCTCCCCGCGCTCAGCAGAGGGCGAGCACACCGCGGTGGCTCTCAACGAAGGCTTCGCACAGCTCCGAAATACAGGTTATTTCTGGGCCCACGCGCACCGCATGAATTAGATCAAAAGCCTGGGAGGGGGACCCAGGTATTTTTTAAATTTCCCTGGATGATTCTAGTGAATCAGAATCTCAAACAAGCCATTCAGAAAAGAGCGTCTTGGGGTGCAAGGGTGTATGAGATCTGAAAAAGCCTCCCAAGTCTGCGATGGGTCTCCCTTCTCCAGAGTCAGGAAACCCCGTTTTAAATGAACGTGGGCTGGATCTGGAACCTAATCTACACAAGGCCACCGTATAACCCACAAGGTTAGCCTTATGGTGACCATTAGATGGGAAGGTCCAAAGCTTTCTAAAACAGCTCTAAGTCTCTACAAAAGCATTTTAAAATTGTTAGCACTATTAGAAGCCACATTCTTTCCTGTGACAATAGGACCCTAGAAGATATAAAAAATTAAAATCTATAGAAAATGGCAGGTTTTTTTTTCTTTTAGAACAAAATACTTTAGGAAAGTCTTCAGGTGAAATACAGTATATAAACCAGTGTGTTCAACGTATCCAATTCCACCCCTGCTTGCAAAATACTTATTTTACACGCAATCTTGCCAACAACGAAAGAAAAAAAATCAGAAGAGAAACACGTGCAAAGTAATCCACACTCATGCTCTTCTGTATTGATGATTAAGCCACATTTAAAAAATTACAAATTCAAAAATAGAGCTCCACAATTTAAGAGTTGCCTCTTTTTAAAAAACTTACATTTAGTCGTCTCTAATTTGTATATTAGCTGCTTGCATAGGTAGTAAGAGCATGCTTTCTGGGTTAGTTGGAGGCCATGCAACATCCTTTTCATAACTTGGGGTTAAAAAAAAGAATTGGTCATGCTTAAAATGCAGCTGCAAAAACACATACTTTGGAAGCTGACCCAAAGGCAGAGACACTGAGCATCCATTTAAAGTATAGGATTTCTCCTCAAAATATGTAGTCAGCTTGAGCAATAATGCACCCTCTGTGAAATTAAAGACAGCCCGCAGAGTCCACAGCCACTTTTTGTATTTGTGTTTATGACTCAGGCACTGGTTTGTCAGCAAGTTTCGCTCTTCTCCATTCCAAGTGAGACAAAGTTCAACGCGCCTCACGGATTATGTTTTATTGGAAGTGTGCTTTTCATTTGCAGACTATCTCAAAATCTGACCCAGAAACCTGATTACTTTTGAATCCAGTAAGCACGATCACTATATAAGAAATGATAACCTTGGCTATCCAATGTCAGGATGCAATGTGATGTCAGATGTCAATCTCCTTCAAAACTGCTTATCTGAAATACACGAGCTTTGTTCACAAGTCCTCTCTGTTCACTGTTCCTAAAAGTTGCCATGACTATTTCCTTCGTCTACTGTTCCTATTTTTCTTCATGATAGTTATTTTAGAAGGATGACAAATTTTCTCTCCACCTCCCAACGAAGAAATATCCCTGCTCCATCTCTTACAAACATGGATGACCAAATTCTAATGAACAGTAACTTGGACTTTTGACCCCTAAGGAACACAGAGAGCTCAGTCTGAAAAGTGGATGGAAGAGTAAAATAACTCCAAAGATGAAGGGCACTTCTGGTTTCCAGAACGTGAGACACTTGCTCTGGAGGCTCCCGGGCCGCAGCCAATTCACCGAGAATCTTTTCCGTCTTTCTGTTCCGGAGGCCGCAGCCCCTCCGAGGGCACGCTCAGCATCCCCAGGTCCTGGGCTGTGCTCCCCGGGCTGCTCGGCCACAGCAACTCCTGAGGCTTCCGGCTTGTCTCTGCAAGCAAAGCCGGCCCTCAACAAATGCTTGCAGAATGAATGAATGAATGAATGAATGAATGATTACAAAGAGCCAGGGCAGCCTCACAGCTAAGTGCAGTGTGACACAATATTGCAAACACTACCACGTCCGTCTCTGTTGGCCCAGCATAGGAGACTGACTTCCGGAGGCTTTCAGGATTAGAAAATACAAAAGGGGGAGATGGTCTTGAGATGGCATGAGCGTAACAGTTTCTTTGTGCTTCTACATTAGAGAAGGGTTTAACAGAGGCGAGGCCTGCGCAGGGCTGTCATAAGGGATGATAAGAGTCTCAGTGCACTGGATGTTTACAGGGAAAGACATGAAGAATAAAGTTTCCTTAAAGCAAACAAACACTAAAGACGCAACACTACTGCTGATTATTTTGTGTGTACCAGAAAATGACTGCTCTGATCGGGCCCGGCTGGTCACCAACCAGAAACCCAGGCCTACCCTCCTTAGCACACGACTTTTAACCCAAAACACGCACATGCTCATCGTGCCAAATGGCAGCTGGTAAGTAAACAAAACACACCCCGAGTCCTTAACACGAGCAGAAAATGAACCGAAGAAATAACAGTTCCCATAAGGTATTTCTCACCTCAAAGGGCACCGCCAAACTTTTGGGCTTAATATCCTTTCCTGTGGCTTAAAGCTGCACCGAGTAGTTAGGGATGTTTAACAAGAAGTTTCGTGGTTTACCAAGCACAGAAATATCACAGCTTCAAGATGCCTAGATAACGCCATTAATACTTCCTGAATTTTTTCTCATTTATATCTGAAACAAGGACTAAACTCCACAAACATAAGTTTACAGACACTGAAATTTTATTTCTGGATCCCATGGAAATTTAAAGGAGTCTATAGTTGTTGTTTTTTTTTTAAGACGCGCAACATAATGGAAAATTCATTCCTGAAGGACTCAAGTATAAAAACATTTACCAATGTGAAAATTAAACCACTTTCTATTAACGCTTAATTCATTAAAACCCCCACCCCTCCATGTGCCTATTAAAACCCTTTGTGTAGTCAAACTATAACTCTAAGACTGCTTCAGATAGGAGATTTCAAATTTCTTTCGTAAAGAAAGACGAAGTGTTCAAATTAAACAATTCCTGGTTTCGATGACCCCTTATTTAGTGCATCTTTGCCAGGAAATCAAAGCAATACAGTAAAGCTAGCAGTGGCCAAACACTGATCAGGCTGTTCCTGTGCCTGGGGAACCAGCAGCAACAGCGGGCTCCAGCAGGGGACGGCGATGCTGCTTTGGGAACCCAGACGCTGCACAGCGAGCCCGGGACACCTGTGTGGAGCGAGCGCGGGACCGAGGGTGATGGACCCAGGCTCCTGTAGCGTGACTCTCAAGGTGCCCTATGGTCACCTTCACAAGGCTGAGTATATAAGTCTTAACTATACCCAGGATCTAAAATTCCAGCTACCTGCAATATAAAGGGCCTTCAGACTTGCAAGTGACCTGCTAGTGCTCAAAACAGCAGCAAAATAAAATTAAGTGACCTACTGGAAACATTTCCCAAGAGGTAATCATGGAATAAAAAAAAAAAAGAAGAAAATAAAAGGCAGTGCAGAATTCGTGGCTATGCACACGTGTTGTTCTGGTCACTTCACATCCAGCAATACTGAGAAGGGAGATCACAGCGGACCTGCGCTCTCAGAGGACGAACCCGACACGTCTACAAATTAAAAATTAAGTTAATATTTAAAAGCGCATGAACTTTGCGTGCTATGTATTTCATGGCAAAACGACCAATGCAATTTAGTCAGGAATACAACTCTTTGATCTTTAAACAAAATACTGAAAAGGGGGGAGCCTAGAAATGGTCAGCATACCTCCAAAAAGTTTGCAAGACTATTGGGCTTGCTTATTTGTGAGGCTTTTTTGAGGTCCCCTTTTTCCTGAACAAACTAGGTCGTCTGCACTGACGATGGCAGGCGGAACATGCTCCAGTCCTGCTGGTGAGGTCTGGGCAAGAGATCAACTCTTAAGCACAAGGAAGAAACAAAGGAGTTAGTGGAAAGCAGTCAGTCAGACTGACAGGCAGGATGAGACGTGTGCAGGCTGGTGCTCTGCCCCCCGAGGCTGTGACCCCCGCCCCGGGGATCTTGGGCCTGGGCAACCTCTCTCCTCTGCAGACTTCAGGGAGGAGACACGCTAACGCTGCCAGGCCGCGGCACGCACCAGGCAGCACGGAGCGCTGACTTGTCACACACACAGGAGGACACCAGAGGAGGGGGACGCATCCAGCTCAGGAGCCACTTTTCCCCCAGGAACCTCTCAAAGGTGTTAACCGTTCTACTCCTTTCAAAACCCCCATGGCCTTAGCCAGCAAGCCTAAAAGGGGAAAAGTAAGTGAACTACTAGTGACTGGCTTTCTGGCTATCCCGTTGCCGCCTCTCACGCATATCCCCACGGTCGAGACCGCTCATGGCACAGGCACCTTTGCAGACACGCAGGTCAAGGGAGACTTCCGGCGCTCAGGACTTGCGTCTGCGGCAGGAGAATCGCCAGCAGCACAGGCCACCTTCCTCCTTGACCCTTTCACTGATACACATCCATGCCAGTCTAGCTGAGTATATACCTGAGAAACATCAGTGATAAATATTGCCCTTTATAAAGACGGGTAGATGGGGCCAAAGTGCAGAAAGCAACAGTTTTCCCTCAGTTTTTCTTTGTTAGTGTCAGTTTTTAGAGCTCCTGGTGCCACATGACAATCTGCAGGGAGGACAAATCCTGCTTAGATGAGACCCAAGTCAAACAGTTCATCCTCCTACAGGGCACATGGATGACAGCTTAACTGGTTCACAGGTTCCAAAACCCTAGTGTCCAACGAAAGTCATTAGAGTTCTCTAGAAAGAAATATATACAATTGCTAAGGGAATATCCAGGGTATTGTCTACAATAATTCCAGTTAGCTTGGTATCAATGCTTTGCCTATGGCTGTTATTTGGTTCAATGGCAGAATAAGGCGACGCTTTTAACAACTTGCAGTTGAATCCTTGCGCACGCGCGCGCGCGCACGCACACGCACACACACACACACACACACACACACACACACACACCAGGCACATGACCCAAAAAATACAAAACAAAAGCATAGAGGGCTTTGGTGGGGAATGGGGAGGCCCTAAATAAATAAACAATAAACATCTTTACAGATAAAACACTGGGGTTACAGGAGTATCACTGAGGTTTCTGAGAAGGCCGTGCAGAGGTTTGCATGCTGGATGGTGACTTTTTTGAGGACTTCTCAGCAGACTGCCTGCCGCCAGGAGATGTGGGTCCTCCAGAATCTAGCTGGGAAGACTTGGATTTGCGAGCAGACAGCAGGGAATGTCTAGCAGAAGTAGAGTCTTTGGAGACGACCAGCTCTTTTCCAACTGCATTTGCGTGAGGCTGCTGGGAACCTGGAGGCTGGTGGCCCCTCTCTGCCTTGTCCTCCGCGGCAGTCTTACAGACCGACTTGAGAGAGCCGCCCCCGGCCTTCCTGGAGAGCAAGGCTGTCTTGCCAAGATCCGTCGACCGCCGCGTTTCCTTCTGTCTCAAGGCCGACTTGAAGAAGGACAGCCCCTTGTCCTCCGACTTGCTGTCCCTCTTCAGACCAGCCTTCACGCTTGTGCTGGGGGAGCGCAGGCTGGCCATGGAGGAGCTCCTGACGTGCTTCCCGTCCCCTCGGCCCTCCCCGACTCTGGCCTGGCTCACCCGCGGGGAGTTGGGTTTGGAGCTACAGGAGAGGTTGGCTCTGTCGGAAGTCAGGCTTTGTCTGGAGCCCTCCCTGCTTAAGCTCCTGTCTGAAGTCCTGCTCTTCCCAGGAGGGAAGGGGCCCCGTGCAGTGAGGCCTGAGGCCTTTTTGGCAGATGTGGAGCAAGCAGCGTACGTGAGGGAAGCAGGTGACTTCTGCTTCTGGGGGGAGGGAGACGATGTGGCGTCCTGGGACTTGGGGGAGGAAGCCTTTCTGGGAGGGACAGGGGCAGGGGATGAGTGCCGCCCACTGGCTCTGGAAGAAGACTCTGCCTTGCTCCGGGAGCGGGAGGACTTTAGAGAGACTTTGACAGGAACAGGAGAAGAAGGGGATGTACTTGAAAGAGATGAGTCCTGGCTTGCCAAGACCGGTCTCCCTTTCCGCAAGCTCCTGTCCGGCTCAGAAGGGCCTTTGGAGCCCGGGGACCTCTTGGCTGTGCTCTCCGGTTTCTTGGTGACAGACCCTGACTGGCTCAGGGGTTTCACCTCTTTGACAGGAGAGCTGTCTACAGAGTCGCTCTGATCCACATATGCGATCTGATTGTTGTTATCGAACGGGTCGGAGACGGCAGCCAAGCAATCCCCCTGTGCTGAGCTTTGGCTCTGGGGAGCTGCAACACCAGAGGAGCTCCCTTTGCGGGTGTCGGGCTCATCTCTGAACACGCCCTCCATGACAGCCAGAGGGGCCCGGCCCACAGTCTTGTGCTCACGTCGACCATGACTATCGCTGGGCTCCTGGTAACTGCTAGAAAGGTTCCTCAAGCTCCCAAAGCACGAGATGGACACCTTGTCGTCCACCGCCTCCCCGATCTTCTCCAAGGTGGAGGCAGAGGTGTGGATTGGAGAGTCCCCTGAGAACCGGGACGGAGAATTGGAGCGCATCTGCAGCTTAGCAGACAGGGACCAAGAAGGTCTGATGCAATTTTCATTGACGGCCAAGGGGCTGGTGACAGAAGACCTGGCCGACAAGCTCTGACGCTGGACACTTCTCACGAATGGTCGAGTTGAGAAGCCGCCTGGATCACAGCAAAGAGAATTTTGTTAAATGAAACCAACAGAATGTTCTAGCAACATCTTGAGACACTGAAGATGAAAGGAAGGAAAGCCTTATGTAAAGACAGGAGTGTGGTCCTCTGAGCCAGCCTGTGTCGGATTAAGAAAAGCCACGTGACTTCGACATTTCTGAACCCAGGGGGTTCACTCTATAAAACAAGGACATTCTAACTCAGGGATCCATAATCTCTCCATACCTTCTTGTTCTGCATCAGAAACAAGCAGACTTTTCCTGTAAAGGCCCAGAGCAAATATTCTGGGCTTCTCAGGTGAGCTACTCAAACCGCCACTGTAGCACAAAGGCGGCCACAGCTGACACAACCAAGTGTGTGTGGCTATGTGCCAATAAAACGTTCTTTACGATAAAGGCAGGATCTGCGTTTGGTCTGCAGCCTGCAGTTTGCCCATCACTCTTCTACTCTGAGAATTAAAATCTTCAAAGTCCTGTGCCCAGCAAGACACCTGGCACTCCACAGCTGCTCAGTATGTGTGACCTAGCTTCTTCATCTTACTAAGGGCATCCAGAAGTGAAGTCCTTGCCCCAAATTTCACAAATAATGAGAGGTACAGCTAGCAGCATCACCCACAACCCCTTCTCCCTCATTCAGGGCGGCATGTGGGCATGTAATTATTGACTATAAAAGTGGAACAGTGCAAAGAACTAAAGAGACAACACGCTCCTATCCTGAGTGACTTAAAACCTCCAAAGAAAATATTCTATGTTAAAGTCTATGCACACTGTACTAGTGGCTGTGGTATTTATAAGGCACCAGGTGAGACCCTCAGAGAGGCTCTGGCGTGGGCAGCTCCGGCATCCCTGCGTGACAATGGCGATGCTTCAGAGGACACTGACTTCACCAGCCAGCTGTTTAAAAATAGCCTGGGAACAAACCACATCTAGGCTTACTGTTAAAACAATAGTGAATTCCTGGTTTAAAGACTGGGTTGAAAATAGCCTGTACCTAAACAAGCTAAAATTAATGGTTTCTCCTAAAATGTCAGGACCAGAAAGGAGCTTGGCAATTCCAACCTAATGCAAATAAAGAACAACAAGCCAGAGCAGTGGCTGAGCCGGCAGCGCTGATCTCCCTGTCTGGCACTCACCCCCTCGGTCCCCTGCTTGCCCCTCCATTTCGTGTGCTCAGAATCAGCCATCACCACTAGAAGCAGATTACAGCGGTTGAAATGCTGGCTGAGGAGTGAGACTCGTTGGCAGATGAGGCCCCGTGCTCATTACAGAAGATGAGCTCACCCTCCTCTCCTTCCAGCTCTCAGGAGCTCTCTGGCTGCCTGGTCCTTCCCACCCCACCTGGGGTCCTCGTCAGTGCTAGGGGCTGTGCTGCCATCACTCAAGTGGGAGGTGAAGTTTGTATCAGGCTTTCAAAGTTTTTATATGGCAACCATCTTCAGAAATCCTAAAAACTACCTTTAAAGCAGAGACAACAGCTTTTGTTCTAGATGTTTTTGTACTTAAAAGAACACAACACAGATACTCTGAGGAAGCAATGTGGTGGAAAGGTGAGACGCTGAGAATCAGGAAGCTTCCGTGCCAGGCATGGAGACACCACTGGTGACCCAGGGCCAATCATGACTTCACCGAGTCCCCTTATAGCTATTTTGAGGATTTTAACAAGTACTTCAGAAAAAAAAAAAAAGTGCACATTATTATACAGAGCTAAAGTTCCAGCCTGCACACTTGCCATTTAAAGGTGGAAAAACAATGAAGTGAGAGGGAAAAGTCCCAGGTCACAGAGGGTAAGCAAATGAATGTCCCGTTTATATAAAATGCTAGTTATCATGATCACAATCCACAGCCCCACTGTCCATGACCCCTTTACATTCTCCCACAATCCTCGTGGGACTCCGTTCCTAAACACGAGGGGCTCTGTGTTACGGCCACGAGCTCCGTCTCGGAACGCGGTCACTAAACGCACACCCACCGTCATCTTCGCTTCTCTCCCCCGTCATCTCCACGGACTCGGAGAGCGAGGCCAGGGAGGTGCGTCTCGAGGAAGCCGCCGAGGCCACGCTGGCTTGCTTGCTCCCCGGCAGCCGGCTCACCCAGTGTTCGCACAAGGATGAGCTTGTGGAGCCTGCAGGGAAGGAGGCAGGTGCTGAGGTCAGGCCAGAAGGCTGCGCCCTCACAGGGAAGCTGCTGCCCGGGGGGGTGGCTGGCCTCGCCCAGTGGCCGGCATCAAATCCCAGACCCACATCACATGCTCAAACATGGACCCTGTTAAGGAGAAAACAGGAGGGCCAACTCCCGCACATTTGCAGTGATAGATGCAAGGACAGGGACGATTACCTCAAATGCAAAGATCAAGTCCCAATGCTGCACTAGAACAGAGCACAGACGTAAGCTCACGCAGCTTCATTCTATAAATACTTATTGAGTGCCTCCACGCCAGGCACTGTTCTAAGAACTTGCAATAACATTCCTGACACAAAGAGAAAAGGGCATCTCGCCTGCCCGCCTGTGACCATGCTGGTGCCTCCCTTTCGT